>CM076572.1:1046415582-1046697446 GCA_034641835.2 Pinus albicaulis
ATTCATGTAGCATGCATCCAAAAACCAGCAAGGAAATCACACATGCAACCTGTTACCTAAAAAGTATCGCTTGTTTTTGTTGTTGATCCAATATTCTCTTTCGTTGCCCACAAATTCCTTGCTTGTCCTTTGCTTGATTTTTCCAAGACAAAGTTAATAATATAATTCTCCAGTAATACTCTATGTGTGCAAGAGTGTTTAAGAGAATGAACAAGATTTGAACCCAAAACTGTCAAAAACTAGCAACTGGAAAAAGATATGAATTGTTTCTTTGATTCCTTTTTATCATTGATGTCTCCCTTTTGTCCATTTTCCTTCATTTTCTCTCTAATTTTCCTTGCATTCATGTTTGTGTCTCTTTATCTTCATTTTCTCCTATTTTTCTTAAGTTTCATAATTATATGTCATTTATTTCCTCTTTTCCTTTGCCAATTTCCATTGCCACATATAAACCACAAGTGATGCCCACCATAATGTCTTCCCACCATGAAACTTGGAATGTGTATCTCATGACCTTGTTTTTGGTTTATCTACATGGAAAATCAACCAGGGTTTGTTACAAACCCCTCTCCCTTGGGGGAACACCATCCGTGGTGTTTTATGATGGTTATAACTAGAAAAACATGTTTCCCATGGAGCTTTATAACACAACTCGATGCAAAATTTACAACATACCAAACTGCTAAAAAATCATGACCATCATATTGCTTATTGGAGATTTATAACACAACTCATTGTAGTTTTTACAACATATTGATTATTGTAGCTTTATAACATAGCTCATTGCAGAATTTACAAATAAAAACACACACACACACACACATATATATATGCATTTTGCAGCCGAAACAATTCATGCTCCAGAACCAATCAATAGAGAAAGTTAAAGATGCAATGGAAGCACTTTGGGCATGATGAAGCTACACTGGAGATGGTTTATCAGATGCGGGTCATGTATCTTTCCTTATTTTCTCATTGAATATATTTTTTTGGTGTATATATATATATATATATATATATATATATATATATATATATATATATATATAACAAAAACACATATACCAAACACATCTATTCAATGAAAAAACATATATAAACACACATCTATTCTTGTAGTAGTATATATATATATATATATATATATATATATATATATATATATATATATATATATATATATATATAACAAAACACACTTAGCATGGCACATATATTCAACAAGAAAATAAGGAAGGATACACGGCCTACATCTAATCAACCACATCCTATGTAGCTTCATCGTGCCCAAAGTGCTTCCACTGCACTTTAACTTGCTCTATTGATTGGTTCCGTAACATGAGTTGTTTCCACTACAAATTGCATTGAGGTTCTAGCTGGAATTCTCCCTATAGCTCCACCTGCAATACAGACCAATCCATCACATGATCAACATTCTTGACATATCTCTTAAGCAATGAAACATGGAAAACATCACAGGATTTCACTATTTTCGGCGGTGCAAGTTTTTAGGTCACTAGTCCAATCCTCTCAAGGATGTCAAAAGGCCTGTAATACGAAGGTGCCAGCTTGGCACATGATCCAATCCTCAAGGATCCCCTCTTGGGCTTGATATGCAAGTACACATGCTCCCAAATATGAAACTCCTTGAATGTTTTATGTTGATCTACATAACTCTTTTTCATGTCTTGAGTTGCCTTTAAATTCCTCTTAATAACCCACATCTCTTGCTCGATATTAGTCAACATATCTAGTCCAACCTTTACCTTGTTCAATAGATCACTCCAGCTGATAGGGGTATTACAACTCCACTCATAAAGAGCATCAAATGGACTCATCCTCAAGTATTCCTGATACCAATTATTATATGCAAACTCTACCAGTGGGAGATACTCCTCCCACTTAATCTGTTCATTCATGACATACATCCTCAACATTTCCTCAAGAATCATGTTAACCCTATTTATCTATCCATATATTTGTATAAATTATACCAATGGATTAAATCTGATCTTGTAATGTACTAAAACAAAATTCTAAATAACTTCTGCAAATTTGTGTAAACCAAATTCAATTTCATAATCACAAACAAGAAAGAGAAAGAAATCAATCGAAAACACAACATAATATGTATCTAGGGAAAGCAAGTTCTCAAAACCTTGCCATTTGTATATTGCATAAATTCAAGATCATGAAACAATACAATGTTATCTCTCCTGTTGAGAAACCTCTGCACTCTACTGATTGTCTCACTCTGATCTAGGAAAAATCGGTCCAATACTTCCAATTCTCAACCCATTTTTTCCCAGCCTTGTATGCATTCCTGGAGAA
Organism: Pinus albicaulis; assembly: GCA_034641835.2. Lineage (NCBI taxonomy): Eukaryota > Viridiplantae > Streptophyta > Pinopsida > Pinales > Pinaceae > Pinus > Pinus albicaulis. The sequence goes on from CM076572.1 coordinate 1,046,417,914, forward strand.
ATTGAGCCCCTATTAATTAGGAAATTCCTTGGAATGATTGTGCAATTCATCTAAGGCTTGCTGGTGGCCTCATGCATGACCTGTAGAATTTTCTAATTATACAACTGATAGTTAGCTTCCCTTTAACCCTTGTCCAAACTAAGCCTTCCTTAGAACTGACATGCAACATCTATTTATAGTGAATTATTAGTTAATTGATTTACCACTATTTAATTCACTCGACCTATCACTAGATCATCTCTCAGTTAGACTAGTTAAAACGATTTTAACTCAATTAATTTAGTTAAATAATTACAACTCACAAATGACTATAACTGGACCCCCTAAAAATAGTAAAATCCTCTACATGCCTCCTCTTGGACCCCCAACTTGAATTTACTAAGCTAACTCAATCTTCCTAACTTAGTTAAATAATACAAATTGTCATGTTTTTTAATTACAATTTCTCTTCCAATTTAATTAAGGGAAAATTAAATCAAAAGCCCCTATTAGTTGACATTTCAACACTCCCTCTCAACAATAAAGGGATTATCTGCTACCTTGATCCTGCCTCTGTGGAAATCGAATTTGCCTCTTGACATTGCCATCATAATATGTCTGCATCTTGATCCTCCATGGAAATGTACTCTAATGACATAATGTGCCTCTGCACACAATCTCTGAGATGGTGATACTAGATATCAATATGCTTGGACCTATCATGAAAAACTGGATCAACCAAGAGTTTGATGCAACTCTGGTTATCACAATGTATCACCGTCGAATCCATCTATTGAAAAAACAAAGCAATAGGTATCTTCCTCATCCAGATGGCCTCACATGTTGACTGGATGGACGCCATGTAATCTGCCTCCGTTGAACTAAGTGAAAATAATATATGTTTCCTGTTATACCAGGAAACTGTTGTTAATCCTATGCTGAAGATGCCCCCTAATGTGCTCTTCCTATTGGATGGACTCCTTTCCCAATCTGCATCAGTGAAGCCATGAAGCCTCACTTCCTCTGTTTGTCTATACCATAGACCATACTTTGTAATGCCACTGAGGTATCTCAGAACATGCTTACCTGCCTTCCAAAAGAGCTTGGTAGGCTTAACCATAGCTTTAATAAGTTGGTTAACTGTGTAGCATATGTCTGGTCGTGTGTTCACCAAATACATGAGTGAACCCACAAGCTAGCTATAAATAGTAGCATCCACTACTTCGCGTGAAGTAGCATCCTCCTTCCTCTAGTTTCCTGCTAGAGGAGTCTCCATGGGTTTGTTTCCCTCCATGTGGAAATTGTTAAGGATCTCGTTAGCATACTTGCGCTGAGATACAAATTTCTCCCCATATCTTTTCCATATTTCCAATCCCATGAAATACTGCAAGAGCCCCATGTCCTTCATGTCAAATTCTCTTGCATGGTCCTCTTTGCAATAATTTATGAGCTTCTCCTCACCTGTCACTATCATATCATCGATATAAAGTAAAATAATAAAAATCTTACCATCAACCACAATATGAAATAGGTTCGCATCTACTTCGCTCTTGGTGAAGCCCAACCCAGTAAAATAGTTGTCAATCCTGGTATACCAATCATGAGGTGCTTGCTTTAGCCCATACAATTCTCTCTTAAGTCTACACACATGCAACTCCCTGTCTAAGGTCTCAAAACCTTTTGGCTGCTCAATGTACACCTCTTCCTAAATAACTCCATTTATAAAGGTTTTCTTTACATTCATCTGATGTATTTTCCATCTCATCTGCGCTGAGAGTGCAAGGATGGATCTGATAGATGAGTACCTTGTGACTGGTGAAAAAGTCTCATCATAGTTAATCCCCTCCACCTGAGATAACCCCCTTTCCATAAATATGGCCTTATGCTTATCCACACTCCCATATATTGCCTGCTTCACCTTTTAGACCCACCTGGATCCTACAACTGACTTCCCGGCCACTAGTCTTAGGACAACTTCCCATGCATTGTTTCTGATAATGGAGTCATACTCCTCAGCCATGGAATCAACCCACACTATCTACTGCACTGCTTCCTCAAAAGAGGATGGTTCTGTCTCAATACCTTCTCTCATAAGATCCAGGTATTGAGTGTACCATTGTGGGGACCTTCTCTGCTTGCGTTGTGATGTGGGTGCTCCCAAATTATCTCTCACATCTAGCAATAATTTTTCAACCTCTCTGGTGTGCTTCCCTCTATCTTTGGTGGATGGCTCTGCATGAGTTGTTTCTACCACTCTTTGTTCCTCTGCTTGTGGTTGCTGCACATCCTGAGGTTCTTATTTTGGAGCCAATAGCTCCTTAATTTCATGAAACTCAAGCTCCCTCTCAAGGGACAATCGCATGGCTTTATCTTCATCGAATTTCACATGCCTTTTGACCATTTTCATCCTGTGTAGTGGAAAGTACACCCGATAGTTGTGATGTGTCTCATTGTACCCCACATATATCCCCAACTTTATTTTTGGATCTAACTTCTTCCAAGAAACTTTCGTAACATGGTAATAAACAAATTAACCAAAAATTTTAAAATACGACACATCTGGTCTCTTACCTAAAAAATATTCCTCTGGCGTACTCATGCCAAGTATACGATGAGGACTCATGTTCTGCACAAATATTGTTGTATTGCATACTTCCACCCACAAACGCATTGGTAGGCCCTGATCATGCAACATAGCTCATGATTCTACCACAATTGTTATGTTCTTTCTTTCTGCAACCCCATTCTGTTGTGGGATATGACATGCTATCAATTCTCTTCGAATTCCTTTTGAGGCACATAATTCATTGAATTAATTAGATATATATTCTCTACCATTTTTGCTCCTCAGAGCCTTCATATTCTTCCTTGTATCTTTCTCTACAAGTGCCTTGAACTCACAAAACTTGGAGAACGTCTGATCTTTCTTCTGCATGAAGAAAATCCAACAATTTCTTGAAAAATCATAAAAAAATCACATAATACTTGTGATTTGTTGTGGAGCTGTCGAGAATCGTCCACACACGCCTGAGTGGACACTCTCCAGGATCGCATTTGCTCTATTTTTCTTATCGTGAAAGGTGGCCTTGGTATACTTCCCCAATGTACACCCTTTGCATGTATCTCTCTGCACAAGTGCACCCTTTGGAAGTCTTGCAAAAATATTTTGCATGATATTCAAAGTGCCATAGCATAGATGGCCCAATATTTTGTGCCATAACTCACTAATGTCTCTACTCTCCACCTTCTCTGCTTACGTTCTTAATGCAACACAATTTTATACATCTAGTTGGTAGAGGTTCTTTACTCGAACACCATTATTTTTCATCTATCTCATGGCTTTGTGACAGAGGAATGTCTTTCCTTCACTTAAGATCACATCATGGCCACGATATTCCAACATAGCAACAGAAACCAAATTCTTCTTTAAACCAAAAACATACATGACATATTTTAATGTGAGGGGTTTACCTGAAACTCTCTAAAAGGTAATTGTACCAACATCGGTAACGTTATATCTCCTATCATCACCCATGTTGATGTGCATCCGAAGATCCTTCTCCTCCAAGCTACTGAAGAATTATTTGTTGTCGGTCATATTGACTGAAGCTCCACAATCCAAGTACCACACAAAACCCATCACCGATAACACCATTCATTCAATGAGAGTGAAGTCTAACTCGAACTGTGAAGTTAGTGCTTCACCTATTTCTCCTCCTGAGGGCTTCTTGTTAATCTTATTTTGTGGAAAATTTGTGGCATAGCGTCCATGCTCATGACAGTGAAAACATTAACCTTTAACAAGTCTCGCTTCTTGCCTACCATTTCAGACTCTGATTTGGAAAGGGACACCTTCATTTTTCCTTTCTTTTCCTTTCCATCTAAGGCACAATTCTCCTCATCATAATTCTTTGAAGAGGATCCATCTCTGGTGCTCCGTCAAAACTCTTCTTTTACCAAGTCAAACCATAATTGCTCCCACTTTGGTAGTTTCTCCCTCCCATTCACAGATTCCTAGTAGCTATTCCAGCTCTTGGAAACGCCTAGAAGTGCTAGGATCTCTAAATCATCATTGGAAAGTGCCAAACCAACACGTCCAAGCTCATCTCGACACCGAGTGAACTTCGTCAATTTTTTTGGATTGTGTCGCCTTTCTCAATATTGGTCTTTCTGAGCTTGTCTTTCAATGCTAGATTCCTGTGGTCACTATTATTCTAAAACAGATCTGTCAAGGCCTTCCACATAGAATATGGAGTTTTATTCCCATGGAGATTTGAGACATTATGATATTGATCTCATTTTAACAATATCATTCTCGCCTTTGCTACATTCTTCTTCCATGCATCAAGAAGTTGAGAATCGATTGCCACGGGCTAAGGAATATCATTATCAATGAATGCCTTCAGTATGTTGTCCTCTAGCATTGCCTCCATTCTGTCCTTCCATGCTATGTAATTTGAATTTCCCTCGAGTGCATATTTGAGTCTCAAGCCATTGAAAGACATATTGATTAGTTGTTGGGTCTTGAAGAAAAAATCTACAAATTCAATGTACACGTTCAAAACAAAATCTAATTCTTATCTTCTATAGTGATTCCTGCTATGATACCATTTAGAAATTATACCAATGGATTCAATATGATCGTTTAATGTACTAAAAAAAATACTAAATCACTTCTACAAATTTGTTGAAACCAAATTCAATCGCATAACCACAAACAAGCAAGAGAAAGAAATCAATCGATCACACAACACAAGATGTATTTGGGGAAAGCAACTGCTCAAAAACCCACTATTTCATAAACTCAAGATCATGAAACAATACAATGCTATATTTCCTCTTGAGTAACCTCTGCACTCCATTGATTGTCTCACTTTTATATAAGAAAAATTGGTCCAATACTTAACCAATCCTCATCCCCTATCTTCCCAGCCTTACTTACGCATTCCTGGAGGAATTGGGCCCCTATTAATTAGGAAATTCCTTGGAATTGATTGCGCAATTCATCTAAGGTTTTTTGGTTACCTCATTCATGACCTGTACAATTTTCTAATTATACAACTGATAGTTATCTTCCCTTTAACCCCAATCCCAACTTGGCTTTCCTTAGAACATGCTTAGAACTGACATGCAACTGTTATTTATAGTGAATTATCAGTTAACTGATTGGCCATTACTTGTGAATTAAATCAGATTTAATTCACTGGATCTGTCACTATTTCATCTCTTAGTTAGAACTAGTTAAACTGATTTTAACTCAATTACTTGAGTTAACTAATTACAACTCACAAATATATATAAATGGACCCCCTAAAAATATGAAAATCCTCTACATGCCTCCTCTTAGAGCCCTAACTCGAATTTAATAAGCTAACTCAGTCTTCCTGACTTACTTAACTACTAAAAGTTGTCATGTGATGGAATTACAAGTTCTCTTCCAATTTAATTAAGGGAAAATTAAATCAGAAGCCCCCATTGGGTGCCATTTCTTGTTTCCATTTCAACACTATATGTGGATGATAAGTTGTACTGAAGGCTAACTTTTTCCCCAATCCTGCAAACAATTCCTTCCAAAACCTGGAAGTGAACCTGGAATCCTTGTTAAATATGAGCTTCTTGGGAATTCCATGCAACCTCACTATCTTCCTTATGAAGATCTGAGCTACCTCACTAGCCGAATTCGTAGGTTTTATTGCAATGAAGTGAGTCACTTTTCTCAACCTATCAAACACAACTATGATGGAATCATGTTGTCTCGATGTCCTTATCAAACTTGTAATGAAGTCCATGCAAATGACCTCCCATTTCCATTATGGAATCAAAATAGGCTGCAAAAAACCGTTTGGATGCTTACATTATTTTTTCACTTGTTGGCAGTCCAAGCATCTAGCACCAAACTCAACCACCTCTTTCTTCAATTTTGGCCGATGATATAACTTCTTAACATCTTCCAAAGTCTTATGATATCCTGGGTGATATGAATATGGATTGACATGAAACTTCCTCAAGATAATATTCTTAAATTCACTTCTATCTTACATGTAAATCTTGTTCCCGAATCTCACCAAGCCATCTATTGTGAGTTGATACTCCTCACCTCTATCACCTTCACTCTCTTGTTGTAACCTTTTCTTTATTTATTGTTACATGTCATAATATTTCCCTCCATGCAAGATTCACTTCTGTAATTCTCTCCCATATGAACTCACAGCTGAAATTTGATTCATGTGTACTCTTTGTTGTGTAGGTAAATCCCCTCTGCAGACAGAGGTGATCCCTCTAGCCCTAGGGTGGGTCTAGCAGCAAGTGGACATGTTAATGCTTTGATTCCTAGTTAACAAATGAAACTAAGTCGGGATAGATGTCCTACCTTTTTTCTAATGCAGTTGTCGTAGTTGTGGCAGCAGTCTCCTTATCTTTGTCCTAACATGTCGTGGTCCTTCACCGGTGGTACTCTGGTGCCTGCACAAAGATCAGAGAACAATAGTAGCATACGAAACAATATTTGCATTCATAACTATCTAATTGGTCAAGGAGAATTAAAATTATTGCACAAGATTAATCATATCAAACGCAAAATGAGAACCAAAGCATCAGCCATGTATTAATAAGAAGAGAGAAATATTTTACAACCAAAAGAGCCTTGACGTTGTAACCTCCTTCAGTGGGTCCAGTTGAAACGCGTCTCGAGCATTCGTCGGCGAATTGGACTTGGTGAGGAAATAAGCCTAGACTCTCTCTTGACAATAGGTCTCTCTCTACTCTATCTAACACCTGCCATATCAGATTGCTCAGCAATTCAACCATTTTAGCTATTGTACAAAATGTTCAGCTAGCTGCATCTATGTGAGAGAGATGTATTTATAAGAGAGGAGGAGGAGGTTGGGATCCCTCAAATGGTGGAAGGGAGGCCTTATCCTTTGGGATTTTTCTTAAATGTAGGAAACAAGAAACCAAAGGAAGATTTTAGACGTTATTCAATCGAACAACCCATGCTGACTCCACTCACGAAGTAGTTGGCAATGGAAACTTTGCCTCTCTTTTAAAAAACTTTCCAAAAACATCTCGGTGTGGGCTGTCCACTGAGACAGAGCACCAATGGGTGCGAGGCCCAGTGTTAATTTCTCTATGGGCGCTGTAGAAATTTATTAATACTGATGTATTACAAAATCCTCCTAATCTCACAATATTTATCTTCTTGCAAAATACAGAATCCTTCCACTGTTAAACTTGCAGAAATTTAAAACTCAATTGCAAACACATGTGAATAAATTCAATCGCACATAACATAGTTTTTTAATGGGAAAGCTTAAAGTTAAAAACCCCAACTATAATATATTATGTATATCAATGGAATCATGTAATAATCTCATACAAATCTTAGTACATCAAGCTCTCAGTACAATATAGATTCATTACACATTGTCATGCAGAAATTTGCATATCTATGCACCAATTTCTTGCCTCCTGATAGCCTGCCTCCACTGTGCAATCCCTGCTAAAGAAGACCCCTGAATGAATTTGAATTGGCCTTTCCTTTACTGTGCAATCCTCATTGGCAACTCCAATGTGTTTCAGATGCATTGAATGCATCACTATAGTCACAACAAATAGTCCATCTCACCCTTTCACCTATCTCTCCACTGGGTCTCCACTGGAACTAACATGCACTGTAGTTAATTGTTGTTTCTGTTCAATTGTTAGTGAGTTATTAGATGTGAATTAATTAACTAATTAATTCACTTAACTCTCACTAGTGTATCTTTCAATTAGACTAGATACAACTAGCTCAACTGAGTTTAACTCACTTAACTAAGTTAAACTAAATAACAACTCCTGTAACTACTCTTCCAACTCTATCATAACTTTGCCACTTCAGTTCTAACTGAGTCCTCCATGCATGAGCCACCAATAACCCTAGGAATTGCATAATTCCTTCAGCCCACTGATTTTCCAAATTTGTTCACTGAAATAAAGTGCTTCAAGAGAATAAGTTGATGTTTATTTTCGGATTATTATTAAGAGCTAATAATAATCAACATGCATCTATTTTTAGATTGACGATATATAAATAGACTTCGCCCAATATTCTAAAAATATAATTTCATATATTTTCCACATTTGACCAACCATCCACAAATAGAATACTGCAACTTATAGAATATGCTCACCATGTCTAAAAATAGACATACACCTAAAAATAGCCTGCGGGCCCCACTTAGTGAAGGTGCTTACTTTTCACTAAGCTCATCATCTTGTTGAATCTCAACACTCCCTCTCAACAAGATAGGGATTATCCTTCACGCTGATCCTACCTCTATGGTATTCTAATTTTCTCCTGCCGAGCGCCTTCGTCAGAATATCTGCATCCTGATCTTCCATAGGAATGTACTGAAGCAACATGATCTTCCGCTGCACACAATATCTGATATGATGATACCGATATCAATATATTTAGATCTATTATGAAACACAGGATTAATCGAGAGTTTAATGCAACTCTAATTATCACAATGTATCACTGTAGGATCTAAATGTGAACTGAACAAACCGACCAAGATCTTCCTCATCCAGATAGCCTCACATGCAGCTTGACTTGCTGCCATGTATTATGATTTTGTTGAACTGAGTGCCACGGATCTTTGTTTCCTGTTGTACCAAGAAATTGTTGTAGATCCGAAACTGAAAACCCCTCCTGATGTGCTCTTTCTATCCATTGGGCTGCCTACCAAATCTACATCCGTGAAGCCATGCAACTTCACTTCATCCATCTATCTGTACCATAAGCCATACTCAGATGTGCCCCTAAGATACCTCAGGACATGCTTGCCTGCCTTCCAAAAGAGCTTGGTAGGCTTAACCATCACTTGTGAAATCTGGTTCACCGCATAGCATATGTTCGGTCTTGTATTAACTAAATACATGAGCGAACCCACCAACTATCGATAAACAGTGGCATCCACTACCTCTGCCAATGTAGCATCCTCTTTCCTCCAATTTCTTGGAAGAGGAGTATCCATGGGCTTGAAGTCCTCCATGTGAAACTTACCAAGTATCTCCCGAGCATACTTTCCTTGAGACACAAACAGTTCACCTTCTCGCTGCCATCTTTCAAATCCAAGGAACTAATGAAGGAGGCCCAAATCCTTCATCTTGAACTCCTTTGCAAGATCTTCCTTGCATGAGTGTATCAACTGCTCATCACCCGTTACTATTAAATCATCAACATAAAGAAAAATTATTAAAAGCTTACCCTCCACCACAATTTGGTACAGGTTTTCATCCGCCTGACTCTTGGTGAAGCCAAGTCCAGTGAAATAGTTGTCGATCTGTGTGTACCAAGCACGTGGTGCTTGCTTCAGCCCATACAGCGCTCTTTTGAGTCTGCACACATGTGACTCGCTGCTGAAGATCTCAAATCCTTCAGGCTGCTCAATGTACACCTCTTCCTCAATTATCCCATTAAGGAACGCAGTCTTCACATCCATCTGATGAATGTGCCAACCCATCTGCGTTAAGAGATCAAGGATGGTCCTTATGGAAGAATACCGTGCGACAGGTGTAAAGTTTTCTTCGTAATCAATCCCCTCGATCTGTGAGAAGCCCTGGGAAACAAATCTTGCCTCATACTTCTCGACGCTTCCATCAGCAGCTTGCTTTACCTTATAGATCCATTTTGAATCTACCACTGGTTTACCCACTGGCCTTGGAACAATCTCCCAAGCATTTTTTCTGACAATGGAGTCATACTCCTCCACCATGACATCTACCCATGTGGGCTCCTACACTGCTGCTTCAAAAGAAGATGGCCTTGTCACGATACACTTGCTCATAAGAGCCATGTATCCAGTAAATTGATCAGGTGGTTGTCTCTGTCTGCACTGTGATGTAGGGACTCCTAAATTTTCTACCACATCAAGCTTCAGTCTCTCAGCTTCTGTGGTACACTTTCTGCATGTTCTGATGTTTGGTTCTACATGAGTGTACTCCTCCACTCCATGAATCTCCTCCTATGGCTAATCCACATCTAGAGGCTCATATTTGGGAATAAGTAGCTCCTCCTCTGCATGCAAGTGTAGCTCCCTCTCAAGTGACAACTTCATGGCTTTCACCTCATTGAATTTTATATCCCGTCGCACCACAATCATTCGACTATTTGGAAAATACACACGATAATTATGGGGTGTTCCTGTGTACCCCAAAAATATCCCAACTTCTGCAGTCAGCTCCAACTTTTTCCTGGCGTCCTTTGTCACATAAATGTAAACAGATGAGCCAAAAATCTTCAAATGAGAAATATCAGGCTTCTTACCAGTAAAATATTCTTCAGGTGTACTCATGCCAAGTACTCTATGAGGACAACAGTTTTGCACATAAACTGCAGTGTTGCATGATGTCGCCCACAAGTGCATCGGTAGGCCCTGGTCATGCAGCATAGCTCGTGCAGCACCCATTATCGTTCTGTTCTTTCTCTCCGCGACCCCATTCTGCTGTGTTTTAGGAGGCACTACAAGTTCTCTTCGAATTCCTTCTTTGCTATAGAAGCCTTTGAATTCATTCGAGATATATTCACCACCATTATCGCTTCGTAGAGCCTTCACTTACTTCCCTGACTCCTTCTCTACCAATGCTTTAAACTCACATAACTTTGAGAATTTTTCTCTCTTCTTCTACATGAAGAATATCTAGCATCTACGAGAATATTCATCAAAAAATATAACATAATACCTGTGTTTCGCTGTTGAAGCAACCGATAAAGGTCCACACATGTCTGTGTGAATTCTCTCCAGGATCACCAAAGCATGGTTATCCTTCTTGTGAAAGGTGGTCTTCACAAACTTACCCATAGTATATCCCTTGCACTAATCTGACTGCACAATAGTACCCTTAGGAAGTCCAGTAGAAATCTGCTGCAAAATATTCAAGGCGCCATGGTGAAGATGGCCCAATCTCATGTGCCATAATTCGCCCTCATCCCGGCTCACCACTTCTTCTGCTTTTCCCATCATTGCAGCGTAGAAATATACCTCCATATTGTATATATTCTTAACTCGAATCCCTATCCTCTTGGTTTGACCCGTTTTTTTATGTCGCAGGAAATCTTTTCCCTCGCTAAAAATGTAATATTCCAAAATTTTCCTACAATAAATTGGAATATTAACTTTTGCTATTTTCACTTAGGAGTTGAATAATTGGGTGAGAAGGCCCATCCATAATAAAAACATGGATAAAATCCCTCTATTATTAAATGGGATCAGCAATAGAACTAGATTTCACACCCTCATGTGTGAAAGGAGACATTTGCAAAGAGGTTGGGTCAAGTTTGACCAAGTCAAACAGCGCAGAGGTATGAGGTGGAAAGCATCTTGTGGGACAGTGAAAAGATAGAAGAGGGAAGATTCCTTGAAGGAGGAAACCCTAAAGAGTGGAACCCATGGAGAGGGAGCTCTCGAGTGTTTAAAATGAAGGCAAGGCAGCCATTATTTCTCATGCATATGATTATTGATTTTGTGTCTGCTTAGACTATTTGCAGTCCCAGCTGCTTAGCTGAGTTGTTGTGCTGCTTAGCACAAGAATTTCATGTTTAGGAATAATTCTCCTTTCTTGAGAAGCCTCTTGAAGGATTTTTATTTATTTTCCTCACATCCAGGCTTGAGGCCAAGCATCCTCCTCCAATACAGCATTATTTCTGCAGCAGAATAATATTGTGTTGCAGGGTGTTGTAGTGAGGGATGACAACACCTCTTCCATCACTTGTTTTTCAGAGGAGGAGTCTCTCTTTCCTTTTAGGGATTAGTTTGGAAGCCATTGGAGCTTATTTCAGATCTTGGCATTGGGCCAACTCATTTCCTTGCCCCTACAACACATTTTGCTTCAATAATTGTGTTATTTTCATTGAGCATTTGTTGTGGGGTTTTGCATTGTTGATTGGAGGGTAAGATCTTCAGTGATAGGATCAGCCTTTCACCTGAGATATCCATTGGATGAGATTCAGCCATTAGTTATAGCATCTTTAGCTATCTCCATCCATTTCCATTTTCTAAGTTGCAGCTGCTACCCAGCAACTCCGGCATTTTTGCCATTTTGTATATTTCAGCCAATCCTTCCAAGTATTGTTGTATTATTGTTTCCAGGGGTTGAGAGCTTGCTCCCCCTTATTTATTGAGCCATATATTGTCATATATTTCTGTTAGTATGTAATATGATGCAGTGCCTCTTATAAACTGCGTCCTTTTTAGCCTGCAGCAATTCATATGTAGCAGTGTTCTCTATTTGTGATGTACATGTTCCATTGAGGCTCTCATTGCCTAGCTTGAGTGATTGATTCCTCAAAGAATTGTACTCTTTTTACTACTATAACATCATTTTTTGGCTATCTGTATCTTCATGTGCCCAAGCTTATTAAAATAACATTGTCTTTCCATTATTGGTTCATGCATTTGTTGCAACCCCTTCATCGGGCACTTTTATGAGGTAACTAGGTGTGGGAGACCTGTTTAACCACCCTAAAAGGATTTATTTTGAGCCACCTCTTGGATTTAGGAATTAGACACATTGTTCTAATGGATCCAGGTCTTGGTTTCAAATCCTGTAGCAGCCATTACTAGAAAATTCGTTTTCTAGTCATGCCTTGCTAGTTGTTCCAGATTTGGGATATTACAGTGGTATCAAATCATAGTCCTGGCTCAGCCTATGAGCATCAACCAAAGAAGATCAAGATGATGAAGAAAATGAGATTACTCTCATCATTTTTCAAATCCAGAAAGGACCTCTCCACGGAGATCAAGAAGTTTGAAGAAATAGAAGAGGAAGGACCATGCACTTCCTATTCTCATCAAGAAGAAGACAATGAACATGAAGGATACTTGGATCATCAGATTATAATTAATTACCTTGTTGAGTTCAAATCTCAACCTATAGCCTTCACGGAGACTCTAGCTTTTCCATAATTCATCTAGTGGAAGGAAGAGAAGAGACCATGCACCAAAAGAGAGATCAAAGGCAATAGATTCCTATTTTCTACATTTGATAGGTCAACTACAGCAAGAGCTTGGGCAAGGAAGCTTGAGGCATTCTTCCTAATACATCCAGTGGTAGATAGGGAGGCAGTAGAAGTTGCAGCGCTGCACTTGAAGGGTGAAGCCAATGCTTGGTGGTTCAATCACTTAAGCCATACAAGAGTGACTTATTTTTCTGAGTTCACTCAAGGGTTGATTAGAACCTTTGATGGAGAAAGATCAGAGGAGAGAAGGCCCACAACACCATGGGAGGAGACATGTACCAGCGCTATCACAGCCTTGGGAGAGCAGCCTTCTACATCTGCAAATGGGGCAGCCATTTCATTGGAGGAAAGAACTATTGCAGCCTTACAAGGAGATCCCAAGTTCCATCAAGGTATGAATGAAGTTCCACTTTCTATTTCAGCAAATTATTTTGAGGATTGTGGGAACTCACATTTAAATGACCAAGAATCAAAACACATTGCTAACCTAGAGAAGCAAGATTGCACTACGTTGTGCAACATGAGAAAATTCAAGGAGGAAATAAACCATCATCCTCATGAGCCATTTTGGATTGCATATCACACTTGAGGTTGGGGTTTGAAGACTTGAAGGGAAGGATGGAAGACAGTAGACATATTGAAGTGAGAAACGCTTTCTCCTTTCTAGATGACCCTTTCTCAATGAGCTCCTCTCAGCTCAAAGAGAAACTTCTACTTTCAGCAGATCCAAGACCTCATTGGTTTTGGAGGACTATTGATGAGAAGGAGATCTCATGGAGAGATTTCATTAGAGGTGCACTTCAACACATCATGGAGTGCAAGGATTTTCTTCCTTTCTCACACTTGAATCTTCATGGATTCAATGAGGAGAAGATAGAATATGGAGGACATCTTAAGATGGATAACATCTCTCATGCTTGTGTTGGACATTCCTTGAGCCACACACCTCGTGATGGGAGGTTTTTTCCTACCACCTATATGGGTCCTTATAGGATCAAATTGATCCTTGAGAATATTGCATTTCAAAATCCCATGAAGTGCAAAGACACGAATCTAATTTGGGAGGATGGTAACCCTCATGAGAGGAGTACCAAGTGGAAGAGAAGGAGAAGACATCCACAAGTGATTGAGTGGATGTGGTTGATAAGCAAGGAGCTGGGAGGCTACTTGAAAATATATGACACTGGGCAGCGGGAAGCTTCGCTGCACTGGCTCCTCTTGAAGGAGTTTGGCCATCACTTTGCATGTCCTCTTCCTGGGAGGATGGGGATGGAGAAGAGGTGGCAGGATGCTTGCATCATTGGGTAGCATGAAATATGGATGCATGGTGTTTATATGACACACATATCATTCATTATGTCTTCATCACATAAGTTGTATGATGGGAGCATAAGGAGGCAGCAATAACTTGGGTTGCTTGAGTTGTGCTTGAGAGAGCAAGGGAAAAATTGCTTTCACATGTTGTGTGATGTTGCAGGAGTAGAAGAGAGCACTCTCATGGTGCAAAGGGGCTACTACTTGGCCTTGAATGATTTGGGATATCTCCCATCTTGGGAGACATTTCATATTTACAGCAGCATTACTAGAGGAGTCTTTGACAAGGAGCATGTCAAAGAATATAGCTTTGTATTGACAGGAGCTTATTTGCATGAGCTCACAGCGTTGTCACCTTGGAGCAGGAACTTGTGGATGGAGTGTCCCCGGGATCACTTCACATTGGATGCACTTGGTGAACAAGGAGGAGGTGATGATGGTAGAGTAGTGGATAGAGACATCTATCACTATGACACATTCTTCTTGACTTGGATTTCCAAGCATGAGAGGGATGATCTTCTTGCAACACATGGTTCATTCATCTTCATAGCATGCAAAACACTATGGAGGACTCACTCATGGACCCATGTACCATCTTATTTCTGGCATATGGTAAGAAATTTGTTTTTACATGTATTGACTTCCATACTCTTACCATTACCTTGCAGTGCATTGCTCCACAAGAGGGCATGCTTTTCACATTGCTCCATGATCAAAGTTGGGCCAATCTATATGATGGAGGCAGCCATCTTTTATGTGGCCTTGGGAAAAAATTTCTAATTACATGTATGTTTAGTTTTTATATCCAACTATTTTCCATATGATGACATACATGATTAACTATGTATCAAGAAACATCTTGCCTTGTAATTTTCTGAAGCAGCAGTTTGGAAAATTACTCTGTCACTATTGGGAAAATTGTTGGTACCTTCTTGCACCACATGAAACCTTCATCATTTTCCTCATTTTGTTGCTGATCATGACTTCATTTGCTGATATGGATCTGGTTTGTATGGGAAGCATGATTATGATAGAGGCACATGAGTTGGGTGTGTCCTTGAGTGGGGAGAATTCCCACATTTTCTGCACTACATGTTCTAATGGGAGCATGGGAGGAGATATGGCCACCACAACTACATATTTGTTCTCTTTTGAGGTGGGCCATGAGATTTATAGCCATCCATTATATAACCATGGGCAAGTGCTTGATCATGTATTGTTGATACATTCAGCCATTTACTACTCATTAGTAGATGTGATGGATTTTGTATATTACTTCCCATGCTATTTTCTGAAGTTGCAATGGATGAAACTACGTTGTATACTCTTGAGACATTGTTTGTATCATGCATCATCATGTAAAACTTGCATTAAAATTCTCACTGGGATACTCTATGATGACCATGTCCTATTCATCGTGGATGGATTGTTTTGGGCCAGCTTGTTCTTCAATGTTGGAGGAGAACTCTTTAGAGGATTGTTCTTCACTTTGCCATTTGAGGAAAATACTTTTGCAGCCCAGGATGATCACATACTCTACACTCATCATGAGTGGAGAGAAGGACAGCATGGGGTAGGCTATGATTCTTACCATATTCATATTTTTAGCCCACCTTCATTTTCGGAGCTTGAGGTGGAAGGAGATTGCCATGAGTTGCCATGTTGGGAGGTGACTCATTTTGTTTGGATGATTGCTTGGGGATGGAGGATCCATTTGGGGGAGATTTTTTCCCAACACTTTTCAGTCTCCATGCCTTGGGAGAAAAATCTCAGTTCTATCCTTGCAGTTTCTTGAGGACAAGCAACATTTGGGAGGGGAGGACTATAATAGTCCAAAATTTTCCTACAATAAATTGGAATATTAACTTTTGCTATTTTCACTTAGGAGTTGAATAATTGGGTGAGAAGGCCAATCCATAATAAAAACATGGATAAAATACCTCTATTATGAAATGGGATCAGCAATGGAACTACATTTCACACCCTCATGTGTGAAAGGAGACATTTGCAAAGAGGCTGGCCAAGTTTGACCAAGTCAAACAACGCAGAGGTATGAGGTGGAAAGCATCTTGTGGGACAACGCAGAGATAGAGGAGGGAATATTCCTTGAAGGAGGAAACCCTAAAGAGTGGGACCCATGGAGAGGGAGCTCTCATGTGTTTAAAATGAGGGCAAGGAAGTCATTGTTTCTCATGCATATGATTATTTATTTTGTGTCTACTTAGACTATTTGCAGTCCCAGTTATTTAGCTAAGTTGCTGTGCTGATTAGCACAAGGATTTCCTGTTTAGGAATCCTTCTCCTTTCTTGAGAAGCCTTTGAAGGATTTGTACTAATTTTCCTCACATCCAGGCTTGAGGCCAAGCATCCTCCTTCAGTATAATGTTATTTCTGCAGCAAAATAATGTTGTGTTGAAGGGTGTTGCAGTGAGGGATGACAACACCTCTTCCATCACTTGTTTTTCAGAGGAGGAGTCTCTCTTTTTTTTGAGGGATCAGTTTGGAAGCCATTGGAGCTTATTGCAGATCTTGGCATTGGGCCAACTCATTTCCTTTCCCCTACAGCGCAGTTTGCTTCAGTAACTACGTTATTTTCATTGAGCATTGTTGATTGGAGGGTAAGATCTTCAGTGATAGGATCTGCCTTTCACCTGAGAGATCCATGGGGATGAGATTCAGCCATCAATTACAGCATCTTCAGCTATCTCCATCCATTTCCAGTTTCTAAGTTGCATTTGCTACCCATCAATTCCGGCATTTTTTCCATTCTGTATATTTCAGCCAATCCTTCCAAGGATTGTTGTATTATTGTTTCCAGGGGTTGAGAGCTTGCTCCCCCTTATTTCTTGAGCCATATATTGTCATATATTTCTGTTATTATGTAATATGATGCAATGCCTCTTATAAAATGCATCCTTTTTAGCCTTCAGCAATTCATATGTAGCAGTGTTCTCTATTTGTGATGTACATGTTCCATTGAGGCTCTCATTGCCTAGCTTGAGTCATTGATTCCTAAAAACATTGTACTCTTTTTACTACTATAACATCATTTTTTGGCTATCTGTATCTTCATGTGCCCAGGCTTATTAAAATATTTTTGTCTTTCCATTATTGGTTCATGCATTTGTTGCATCCCCTTCATCGGGCACTTTTATGAGGTAACTAGTTGTGGGAGACCTATTTAACCACCCTAGAAGGATTTCTTTTGAGCCACCTCTTGGATTTAGGACTTAGACAAATTTTTCTAAGGGATCCAAGTCCTGGTTTCAAATCCTTTAATAGCCATTACTGGAAAATTCGTTTTCCAGTCATGCCTTGCTAGTTGTTCCAGATTTGGAATATTACAGAAAACAACGTCATAACCTTTATCTTCCAACATTGCGACCGAGACCAAGTTCTTATTAAGACCTGGAACATGCATAACATCTTTCAACAGAAATTTTTTACCTGAACCCCTCTCAAAGGTAATATTTCCAATGCCGGTCGCACTGTATCTGCCATTGTCACCCATCTCTATATGCATTTGGAGATCCTTCTCCTCCAAGTCACTAAACAATTCCTTGTCTACCGTCATATGGAAAGATGCACCACTATCAATATACCACACCGATCCCATTGAGATTGAAACCAAGCATGCGGTCAAAGAGAAAAAAAGTTCAAAGTGTGAGGCTAAGGCCTCTCCAGCTGCAGCTCCGGCAGCCTTCTTGTTCTTCTTTTTCTGTGGGAAGTTAGTGGCGAGATGTCCATGTTCGTGACAGTGAAAACACTTCACTTTGGACAAATCCAGCTTCTTCCCTTTAGCTTCGTATTTTGGATGGGATTTCTTCCCCTTTCCTTTCCTTGCTTTGGAAGCCAAAGCGTAATTCTCTTCATCATCATTCTTCGATGAAGAGCCATCCTTGGTACTTCGCCTTATCTCCTCCTGCACGAGATCCGACCAAATTCACTCCCAACCCAGCAGTTTCTCCCATCCATTGACAAAGTCTTCGTAGCTATGCCAACTCTTTGGAAGCCCAAGGAGAGCCAAGCTCACCAAGTCATCATCATCAATAGTAATCCCCACACTTCCCATTTCATCCCTACATTGGACAAACTTCGTGAGATATTCTGGAATACTGTCACCCTTCTCCATTTTTATTTTTATGAGCTTATCTTTTAGTGCCAACTTCCTCTGGTCACTACTGCTTTGGAAAAGATCTGTCAAAGCCTTCCACATTGCAAATGGAGTGGATTTCCCATGAAGGCTTGACACAATATGGTCCTTCACACCTTCCAATAGAATTCTTCCTTTCTTTGCTACCTTCTTTTGCCATGCGTCAAGTCCTGCAGCATCGCTAGAAGCAGGCTTAGGAAACTCACTATGGATGAACTCCTTCAGCCCATTATCTTCAAGCACCGCCTCCATCCTATCCTTCCAAGCTATGTAATTTGAGCTACCATCAAGGGCATACTCCAATCGCAACCCATTGAAAGACATTTCAATGAATACTCAATTGTCACACCAAGAAATTTATGCAGCAAATTCGAATTGTCCCCCAGTACAAAACTCAACAATTATTCACACTTGCAATCTCTAGTAATCAATATTGTTCTGATACCATGTAGAAATTTATTAATACTGATGTATTACCGAATCCTCCTAATATCACAAAATTTATCTTCTTGCAAAATACATAATCCTTCCACTGTTAAACTTGCGGAAATTTAAAACTCAATTGCAAACACGTGAATAAATTCAATCGCACATAACACAGTTGTTTAACGGGAAAGCTTAAAACTAAAAACCCAAAATATCATATATTATGTATATCAATGGAATCATGTAATAATCTCATACAAAGCTTAGTACATCAAGCGCTCAGTACAATGTAGATTCATTGCACAATGTCATGCAAAAATTTGCATATCTATGCACCAATTTCTTACCTCCTGACAGCCTGCCTCCACTGTGAAATCTCTGCTAAAGAAGACCCCTAAATGAATTTGAATTGGCCTTGCCTTTACTACGCAATCCTCATTGGCAACTCCAATGTGTGTCAGATGCATTGAATGCATCACTATAGTCACAACAGATAGTCCATCTCACCCTTTCACCTATCTCTCTACTGGGTCTCCACTGGAACTGACATGCACTACAGTTAACTGTTGTTTCTGTTCAGTTGTTAGTGAGTTATTAGTTGTGAATTAATTAACTAATTAATTCACGTAACTCTCACTAGTGTATATTTTAGTTAGACTAGATACAACTAGCTCAACTGAGTTTAACTCACTTAACTGAGTTAAACTAAATAAAAACTCCTATAACTACTCTTCCAACACTGTCATAACTTTTCCACTTCAGTTCTAACTGAGTCCTCCATGCATGAGCCACAAATAACCCTAGGAATTGTGTAATTCCTTCAACCCACTGATTTGCCAAATCTGTTCACTGAAATAAAGTGCTCCAAGAGAATAATTTGATGTTTATTGTCAGATTATTATTAAGAACTAATAATAATCAACATGCATCTATTTTTAGATCGAAGATATATAAATAGACTTTTCCCAATATTCTAAAAATAAAATTCCATCTGTTTTCCACATTTGACCAACCATCCACAAATAGCATCCTGAAACTTATATAATATGCTCACCATGTCTAAAAATATACATACACCTAAAAATATACTGTGGGCCCCACTTAGTGAAGGTGCTTACTTTTCACTGAGCTCATCATCTTGTTGAATCTCAACAGGCGCAAAGCCATAGCTTCTTACCAAGCGCCGACCCAAATCCTGTGTTTTTTAGAGTCTGCTCCAGGAATAGTCAACAGAGGAAATGTTCTTCTCATTGAAAGGGATGCAATGACACTACATAGAAGTCACAAAAATGGTCCTCCAATGTGCGAGATGGGGATTGCAGGGATGATGAAAAAATGCAGTGTAACAGATGCCCCCTAAAGCATGAGGTCCAAGAGAGAGGGAGAAGTGAAATGCTTTATGATAATGCATTCAAACCAAACACCGTCGTCGGAATACCTACAAGTATAATTACAACTGATATCTCTAATACATGAACATGTGGCATGGGCGTAGCCATCCATAATGGAGTACATATAAAAATGAGACCTGAGGTATGGACACAGCCATCCAGCAATAAGGATCAATAAATAGACTCAGGTATGGTCGCAGCCATCCAAGCAAAAGAGTCATGCATATAGTCATGATAAACCAAAATATCTCGAAGCCTGGATTCCATCAGACAAAACCCAGGGTCTTGCGCTCCATCTCGACCCGAATAGATACAAATTCAAGCATGCGAATATGTGAGCTGAAGTCGAACATGCAATAAAGTCACCTGATTACCAGCCAATGATGAAAGCTATTAACAGGCACGAGAGAAACCACCAATAATGACAATGCCTCTCAAGGTACAACAAGTAAAATCCACGGAATGTGAACAGTGATCTGGTGTCGAACACCCGCAGAATCACTCAATCGAAGGCCAATGATGAGGGCCTACTGTCGAATACGAAGGACTTGCCATTGAGGCATGCAAGCTCCAAGGTACCGAAAGGGAGTCTCAAGATCATATCCCTGGATAATGAGTTGAAGTCGATAGGAAGTGACCTGATCAAAGGAGGGCCATAATTTTTCCCACATCATCGAGACAAGATAGAGCAATAAGATGATAGTGAATCAGGACCAAAAAAGAGGATCAAAGGGAGGTTAGAAACTGCAAAAGGAAACTTCTCTTGAACATATCGGTGACACGACCCTGGAATTTGGCAGTATTTGACATCAAAGGATCTGAGGTCATGATGACATGGCAAATAGCAGATGAGAGGTCAAAAAATTTACCCAAACCCATGGAGGAAAAAATGATGAAATGAGATGTCCCCAACTCGACACAAATGCAGATGAGTGTCATGTTCAAGAGCGACATACTACCGACACGACTGAGAACTGGTTCCATTTTCCCCCACCATTACTGGCAAGTACCCTAATTATTTTGGAAACAAGCTTGAAGGGGATGGCATGTGCTTGTCATGTAAGTTTTTCCTTTGAACAAATCCATCCTAGTACATTTTATGAGCCCTAGGAAGGAGGAACTCGGGTACGTCATGGTGACGGTTTCCAATGTCATTGAGGTTTTAATGAGTCAGACAAAGGAAGAACTCAGCATCTTTTCATGTTTAGAGAGTTTGAAAAGAAGTAGAAAATAAAACTCCAACAAGTCCCTTTTCGTAGGTAGTCTCATAGATCCTAAAAGGTAGAAAACTATGTCTGAGAGAACCTTTTAGTCGCGATAGGCTAAGGTATTCCTTTTTCATAAATAATCTATCCCAGCTCGAAAAAAGGGTAAACGTATATTGGGTAGATATCGTTTCGCAGCCTTTTAATGAGTTCAAAACAACAAGAATCCCGTCAATCTTTTCAATTTTCGAGAGTCAGAAAAGAGCTGAAATATGACTCTAGGAGTGATTCGTGTTTTTACTGAGTCTGAAAATGTATAAAATACAACTCGTCACTTCATCATCATCACGTCGAGGACCTGTCGCTGCACAAGAGATGCACGTAAAACACATTTTTTGAAATAAAATATAAAAGTAATCAAAAAATATGTTTTAAAACCTAAATAGGGTTCTGAAAATTTTATAAAATGACAAAAATGGTGAGAAATAAATTACTTTTCACTTTTACCTCTTGTGAGCACATTTGTTACCCTTTTTCACTATGATTTTGTGGAGCTGGCAATGGGCAATCCAAAAGGCCAATCGCGAATTTGTTTGTTCCAAGTAAGAACTCATATCCTTCCCTGCATTTTGATATCATTTTCATTACCTGCAACCAATTTTGTAGATCTATGGGGGGATTTTTGTAAAAATTAGAGCACGGCGGTCGGCGCGGGTATCAGGCACGAACTCACACCAACCAGCCTTTAATCCAAATGGGGGTGTGCCAACTACAACAACCATTTAATCCTGTGAATTCAAACAATGAGCCCAATTATACCATTTAAAAAGCATTGTATTTGATTAATGACAACCATATGGATATTTTTGCAGGTGTGAAAGAAAAAAATGGTGATCGAATGGAAAGAACAAGAGCATAGTGAAGAAGATGAGGAAGCCATGGGCAATGTGAGATGCATGGAAGTTCTCAGGGACTGTGGGCTCAAGAAATTCTTCATGGCACCATGTCTCAGAGCTCAACCAGACCTATTGCAGTACTTGATCAATGTCTGTGACATTGATCGGGAAAGATTCATTATTCATGATCAGGAACTCGAGATTGAAGTCTCGGATGTCTACTTCATATCCGAATTGTCGCAGAGGGGGGCAGTACCAATCCTAATAGGTACTCGGCCCACAATGGAAAACATGAGTATGGTTATCGACAAAGTGTACCGAGGAGCACAAAAAGGATCCAAAAGTGTGAAGGTGGATATCCAAACCATCCCTGATTTGGCACTTCGAGTAGTGCTACACACCATCATGCGAGCTAATGGAGTTTAGGTTCCACATGAGGCCACAAAAACAGAATTACTTCTTGCACTAGATTGCATGGCACCAACACTCTACAACTGGGCAGAGGGGTAACAATCAACATAAAACACCAATTGACAAAATGCAAGAATGGTAAGTTGAAGCAGTTCGGCTACAGGTCCATCTTGGTACCTTTCATCTTGGAACGGTTACCAATTTTCCAGCATCAGGAAGTGATATTTCTGACACCACCAACCTAGGAGACACGGATGGTCCGTTGGGCAGCTTTGATGCCAAGATCAGGGAGCGGTCAATAGATGTCCTGGAGACCGGAGTTCTTTGAGTGGCTCCACCGAAATCTGATCATCATGGAGGACTGGCCCTATTCTAGCACAGAATTCACCGGTGATGTGGATCTCCCACTTCCAACAGGAGAGTATTGGGATGAAGCATTGGGTAAAACTCATTTTTTTATTTTGATGAATATTTGTGATTTTTTTTGTTATGCTTTTCCTGACATAAATCCATGTAATTTGTAGATGTTTTCCCAGAAAGACCTGCAAGCATGTCTCCAATAGCACGAAGGATTCCCCATGACTTTGATGTGGCCCCTCATGGTGAGGGAGGCGAGGAGGAGGAAATCATACGCAACTTGGAGGGAATCTCCCATGGGATCCCGGACCATGCGAGATTCGATGATATCCCTCACGTGTACCAGAGACACACTACAGGGATGTCGAACCATGTTCACCGCTTATTTAGGTAGCTTGTAAGGGCAGTGACGTGCTATAATGAGTGTCACGCTAACTAGACACCTAGGTTTTATTTCCGCATATTTTTTGAGAGACATGATGTCTCAAGATGTAACAAAAAAATACATATTTTTTGAACTTATGATGCACATGGATGCAAACACTCGATGTATATATATATACATCTATTTTCTTGTATGGATCTTTTCATGTGATGAGGATGTTTTTGCAAATTATGTAAATGTCTATCTAGTACAATATTGGCTATTGTATCAGTTAATGCATTCATTCGTCTAGGAATATGTTGATATGTAATGTAATCAAAATTTAGTTCCAGTAAATGAACACACAAATACAACCTTAAGATTGTGAGGATAATAAGGAGTAATATACATCTACACAATAAGCAATGACCCAATAAGCAGGAAAACGCGTGCAAAGCACACCAAGCCAAAAGGGTTTCATTTTTACGCAAGCTTGAAAACAAATATAAACTATGCTTGGGATTGGTTTCATTTTACACAAGCTTGAAACATAGATAAACTATGCTTGAAAAGTGAGCATTCCCCCAGCATGGTGACTCAAATCGAGGAGCATGCCCCCCAAGCTTCAGTCCATCTGCTAGTTAACGAAAGGCAAATGGAATGAAGGTTCAAATTACGAGATCAGGGAAAGAATTGACTTGAACGGGAACGTGTGTCATTATTTTAACGAGGTTGATACACTAAATAACTATCCTCATGGTATCTAATTCAATTTTTAATGAGGTTGACATAGAAGACGAACTATCCTCGAGAGATCTAATTCATTTTTTAACGAGGTTGACATAGAAGACGAACTATCCTTAGAAGAGCTTGTTTCATTTAGTAAGGAGCTTGAAATAATAAAATGAACTATGCTCCACCGATAACTCATCATGTCGAATAAGAATTCATGGCTTCCAAGAGGTTCTCATCTAATGGGAGAACAACATCTCGGAAATCGCGATCGAATGACCCCAGTAGATGGCACGTGACGGCACAATCATTGGATGAGGGCAATGAACAAGTGGCCACATAATGAACCTGTGGTGGGGAAGATACAACCAGTGGATAAAGACCCGAAAGAGATGATGGTGGACCATATTTCATATCAGGACCAAAGAAATAAAGGTGTTCAATGGTCACGATCCGACCTTCATGTGGAAAACAGATCACACGAAAGAGGGAAGAGATAAGCGCAACCATGGCATAAGCATAGTCCCACCCCAAGAGTAAATTAAAATCCAAGGGGCCTTGGACCACCATCACATCTGTATAGACGGTTTTCCCTCCCAAAGTAATAGGCAACTTCGGAAGGATCCCTAATGGTTGTCTAGTTCCTCTGTCAAAAGCTAATAGATTCTGCGTAACAGACACAATCGATGGAGAGCCAAAAGCTTGCCAAGTAGTTGAAGACAAAATACTAATAGATGCACCTTTGTCTATAATTGTGCTAGTTACAACCACATTGAAGGCTTGTACAGCGATCTCAAAAGGCACATAAGAAGGAAGGTGGTATCCCGTGAATCTACTCGCCCGCGAAGTAGTTGGCACTGGAAACTTCGCTTCTATTTTAAAAAAAATTCCAAAAATAGCTTGGCGCGGGAATTCCACTGAGATAGAGAGCTAATGGGTGCAAGGCCCAGTGTTAATTTCTCTATGGGCGCGAGGCCATAACTACCTGCCAGTTCCAACCCAAAATCTTGTATTTTTGAGAGTTTGCTCCAGGAATAGTCAATAGAGGAAATGTTCTTCTCATCGCAAGGGATGCAATGACACTTTTTGCAAGGCATGACACGACATATAAGTCACATAAATGGTCCTCCAATGTGCGGGATGGGGATTGCAGGGACGGTGACAAAACGTTGTGTAACACTCTCCTACTGAGAGCATCTGCAACCTTGTTCTCCTTGCCCTTGATGTATTTGATCTCAAATTCAAACTCACTTAGGGTATCCAACCATATAACTTACCCAGAATTCATATTGGGCTGGTTAAACAAGTATATCAACCCACTATGATTGCTCATCAGAATAAACATTCTGCCAATAAGATAATTTCTCCACATCTTCAATGCATGGATAATAGTTTCCAAATCAAGATCATAATTCATATAATTCCAATCATGCTCATTAAACTTCCTTGACTTATAGCATACCACATGTCCTTCCTGCATCAGGACTCCACCAATTCCTTCCTTGGAAGCATCTATACATACCATGAACTCTCCTTATTAGGATCCAATATTTTTAAGATGAGAAAATTTGTAAAAAAATGCTTCGAATGTTCAAAACTAGTTGGACATTGCTCATTCCATTCAAATTTATTTATTTTCCTCTGCAAGGATGTGATAGGATAACCAATCCTTCAGAATTTTTTTATGAACCTCCTATTACAACCTGCTAATCCCATGAATTATTTGACCTCATCTGCATTCCTAGGATTCGGCCACTCCATGATAGATTTAACCTTTTCTAGTTCTGTTGGTATCCCGTGTTTTGACAGTTTGGAAAATCAAAAGACAAGGCAACATCAGAACCAATCTTTAGAGTTCTAGGATCTAGTCCTCCTGTTCTCAGAGAGGGATCTCTCAAATATTTGTTTGCAAAGGTTTATCTTGTTTGCTTTGATTATGGATTTTAGACTAGTTATTAAGTGCAGATGTTTGTTTGGTTGGTTTGAGCTGATACAGCAGAGAATGAAAGTTCTAGGAAAGATAGACAGAAAGAGGAAATATCTGGTTCGTTGGGAAATGGAGTCAAAATAAGGTCATGACAAACTCATCAATGGATATAGGATATCAAAGGGCAAATCTAACTTGGCCACATGATCCTTTGTTTTGGAATGAGATGGAAATTAATGATTTGGAAAGAGAAGTTTAATTCTCAACAAAGAGAACTTGAAAATATAACTTAACAATAAAGAGATATTTGATAGACAGGACTAACCATAAATTCTACAAACATTCTTTAAGCAAATAATGACTTCAAGACAAATTTTAAAATGAAATCTAAGATTTGGGGAACTCCCTATTTCCTCAAAGATTTTATTTTAAAGGACTCAGAAAACATAAAAGATTCATTGATAGCTGCATTCATAGAAGAGGAAACACCTAAATAACATCTATGCTTACAACTATAAAGACCTTCAAAACAAATTTTCAAGCAGGGGCAAAGGGTAAGATCAAAACCGACCTCTTTGATTAACTTAAGACAATGATACTTCAAAGGGAGACTTCAATAACAGCTTTCAAGTGATGGAAGACAAGTAGGGAGAACCATAAATCATGCTGAAACCAACTATTTGAGCAACCAAGGAAATAAACGAGCATGAAGACTAAAGAGAAGGTTTAAATCCTCTAAAATAATTTAGCAGAAGAAAACATAAAATAGTGAAGGGTGAACAAGTCTAAGGTGCTTCCAGGAGTCATTTCTTAGCCTAAAACTTTCAGCCTATTGTAGTAAGAGATTATGAAACATAATGAAAACAGGAGAAAACATTAAACAGTTAGAACACTTCACCAATAACCAAGCTCATGAATCCAATGATAGAGCCTTCTCAGGAACAGGCATGCAACAGCATCATCAAGATATCCAAGACTTAAATTTGTTTTCAACTTCAACAGACTTGTATATTTATTTTAGAGAGTTTCAATGTTACAACTTGTGATCAAACAGCAACCAACAACCAACAACTTCTCTGCTTCTACAGAAGTATTTATAGAAGAATGAGGAGGTGATATCTGATAAAAGATCTGCTAAAGTAATTAATACAGATTCAAGACTTCTTGGCCCTTTGAGGGGCTCGATGAATAATTTTACAGGTGGTTCTCTGTATTAACTATTTTACATTAACTATCAGGTCTGCTGGAAAGAATTTGTTGACCTTTGAGGTTTGGCGTGAGGTTGAAATAACTCTGCAGATATTTCTCGCATTAAGTCCCTTTCAGAAGTAACTTCTCGGCTACGTTGAGGCAAAACATATTCCTTTACAATAACTTCGGCCCTGGTTTGAAAGGTTTGAGGCAACATGTGGCGTTTAGTCGCTAGGAGGAATCAATTCGCCTCCTTTTTGTGGCGGTGGAGGGTTTGCTATCCCTAAAACACTTTAGGTATTCTGCAGACTGTTTTTTAGATTGGGGGGTTAGGCTTTTGATATCTGTCTTAGCCGTAATCCCTGCTAATCTGTCTTCAATCCTCTGTGCTGGCACATTTCTGGTCTTCTGCAACTGATACTCTTTCTCTATGCTTCATTTGACGTTTTTAGGTTTTAGTAGGGGCAGACGGCACCAAAGGCTCATGAAACCTTTGATGAAGAACGTGAATCCATACCCTATGGACAATTTCTCTAATGTATTCGAAAGGCAGAGGATCGTCATCTTCGTCCTACAAACTTTCTTCCTTTCAAGCGGAAAAAACATTAAACCCTGTAAAAACAAACAAATGTTACAAAATCCTACGTTTATAGGTCAATCTGCATCGGAGGTTGTGCGGGGGGAAGCAGGGCCGTTGGATGGCATCATCTAACGGTCGGGATTTAATCTCAGAATGGTCGAAAGAGATGGTGGAAGGGTGATTAAATCTGAGCCGTCGATTCGCACTGAGATCGACGGTCGGGGATGGGATTGCCACTGTACAATAGCTTGGCTATCGCTCAGGCACTGTGGTTAAAGGTCAGGCATGTTAGGCGAGCGATCACCATTGGATGGGCGGTCTTAGATCGGACGGCTGTCATTAATTTCGCTAGGCATCCAGGTCTGAATTATAACGCGCGGGGGGGCGATGGTTTCTCAGCGGTTTTCAAATCGTACCAGGGACATGCGTCGAGCGGTGTATGGAATCGCTGGGCGACGAGGAAAAACCACCACCCTCCCAAAGGTGGTGCGGAAGAAACCGGGGGTGGTTATGTGGAAACAGTGGAAAAAACAGTGAAATGACGTATAAAGGGGTCAGGCGGGAGAATGCTTTGAGGACCGTTGGATCGTGGAGCGGGGGCGCAGATCAACGTTGGAGATGCGGCGGAGGGATTTAGTGGGCAAAACCTTTATAAACAATGAAATATGACATTTTTCAGCTTTACAAAGGGGAAAGGCGTATTTTATATGAATGGCGAGGGGATCGTACGGTGGGCCCGGCGGATAGATCGCATCGCAAAAATTTGCGATGGGTTAATGGATTGAAACCAAAAATCTGCGCTTTGCGATATGCGATGGGCGGATTTGCAATCGGTGGTCGCATCGCAAATATTTGCGACGCGATTGAATCGCATCGCAAATATTTGCGATGGATCAAAACGAATGTAAACGATGAAATGCGATAGTGCGACATTGCGATTTATGCGATGGGCGGAAAACTGCGATGGGTTTGATCGCATCGCAAATATTTGCGATGGGTCGATTGACCAACATATGAAAATGCGATATTGCGATTATGCGATTTGCGATGGATCGCAGTGCATATTTTTGCGATCAGAACTTTTAGAAACAAAACTGCAATTTAGATTTTGCGATTTGCACTTTGCGATACGCGCCAAAGGGTTTAAAACTTGGTTCCAGGGTGCGGGCGTATGGAAGAAAAGGGGGTTAAAGACTTAGCCTAAGGGCTTAAGTCCTATACTTATGAAAAATGTGTTTTTAAATGATTTTCAAAGGAAATGGAGGGTTTCGGTAAGGTTAAAGAGTGAGTCTCTAACCTTAATAAAGTGAATTTTCATGAATGAAAGAAGGGAACTCATGAAAAATAGAGGAATTCATGGAGAAAAAGGGGAAACAAATGAAAGTTAGTTCTGAAGTGGGGGAGGGAAAATATGGCCTTTGCAGAAGTGGTCTGGCTTAGAAATCAGCAGGATTTCTAAGTCTTTAGAAATGTAAACAGCAGCGTAGGATCTGGACAGAGGGAAAAAGGCAGGAGGCCTTAAAGAGACTTCAAGAGCCAACAACTTTTAGTGATAAAATTTGTTCCTTGGAGGCTCCAGAAAGTTGTAGCCACCTTTTGGTATAACAAAATATTATAGGTGGCTAACAGGTTCCACTATAATCCCTTCATTGGAAAAACATGTCCCAAGTAATGAATCTGAGACTGAAATAAATTGCACTTGTTGAGCTTGGAATAAAATTGATGTTATCTCAATAATATCAATACTACTACTATGTGATATGTATTCTCTTCCTGATTATTTGAATAAACTAATATATCATCAACAAATACTATCACAAATTTGTCTAGATAAGGGTGCAACACACTGTTCATCAAACACAAGAAAAGTGGTTGGAGAATTAGTAAGACCAAAAGGAACCACCAAAAACTCATAATGCCCATACCTCGTGCAGAATGTAGTGATGTAGATGTCTTCTTCTTTGGAGAACATTGTTTCACCCTTCAGTTGATCAAACATGTCATCACTACAAGAAAAAATGACATTGGTGAGGGTCATGCTTATGACGGACCTTTAAGGTCCGTCACCAATGTCACATATGGTGACAGTCCTTAAAAAAACGTCACTGTAAGTGCATATAGTGATGGTCCTTTAAGGTTCGTCACCAAATCCATTTTCAATGACACTTTTGGTGAGGGTCATTAAAGGCCCATCACTAATTCTCTCTTTGGTGACACTTCTAGTGACGAACTTTTAATGACCCTCGCCAATGCTCTTTTTGTTACTTTTGGTGACAGTCAAAAAATTTTCATCACCATTGATCATTCCAATGAGTTTTTGATGATGTTGTATGCATGTTAATATATATTTTTTCAAAAGATAATGATTTAAGGCCATTATTGGGGAGTATTTTTTATGATATTTCCAAGGCCATAGTGGTTATAATCAGTCAATTTTTTAAGAAGTAATTAGTGTGTATCATTTCCCTCAAGTAATCACTAGTCAAATAGAGTTTTCCTATGAGTCAACACATGATTCATATCTATTAAGTTTATTATCTATAAAATTCCCTTTAGATAAAGTTCCACTAGTGTGTATAGGAAATATATTATTTAATACATAATCAAGCTCTAACAATTCTATTAATGAGAAAGACCTAACACTCCTAAACAATCTGGGCACACCTTAAATTAATGATTTTTCACGCACTAACATTTCTTAGCACCTCACATGTCTTGGAACATCTTTGTACCTAGAACATCTTGTCATGAAACTGATGCCCAAGCACATGGTGGCATGTGCTAGCACAACATGGAACTCTCCTAGCATGTGTTAGCATGCATGTAGTCCCTAGCATGCCCTAGAACACCTTGGTTGAATGCATTGACATACATTAGCACTTGGCACACAATGCCACTTGGCATGTATTGGGACCTATTATTAGTGTGACTAGCATGCCCCTTTTGAGAAATATAAAGTCCTGACTTATTAACCCTCTTATGTGTTCATTTACTTACATTTTAGCTTGGTTCTTCCTTTTGTTGCCTTGACACTTCTTGACACATATTGACATACCCTGGCACCCTGCACATCCTTAGCACCTGGCATGTATTGGCATATCTTGGAACTATTTGGAACATATAATTAGCAAACCCTAGAACTCCCTAGCACACTTTGGCACTTCTTTACATGCCTTGATATTCCCTAGCATGCCTTACCAATGATTAGCATACCTTGTCACTCCCTCCTTGGCATGAGAGCTAGCACTCAATTACACTAGTCCTTGGCACACGCTCCTCATATTCATTAACTTCCTTTAATTTTGACCTAGTGCTCCCTTAATTTTTTGTCCTATTACTCCTTAACACTCCTAAACATGCATTAGCACTCTCTAGCACACCTTATAAGTCTTCAACATGCCATTCCACTTCATAGCATGCATAACAGTCCCTGACACATATTGGCGCTTAGCACGTTTTGGTGCTTGGAAAGTCTTAACATGTATGGAACACGTTGAGATGCCTTGGTATGATTTGGCACAGTTTAATATTAAATTTATTTTAGATCAATTTTTTGAAAGTAGATGAGAAGCAACAAAGGAAAACTTGGCACTTATAATGCACTAATACTTTGCACTTGGCACCTATTGGCGCCTAGTCATGTTGGTGTGCCTAGCTTGCCCCTCTTAGAAAAAGGTAAATTGATGATTAATTAACCCTCTTATGTGGTCATTTCATTGTAGTTTAACTTGTTTCTCCCTTTTTTTTCCTTGATAGTCCCTGGCACGCATTAACACACCCTTGCACAACTTGGCATGCCTTATCACTTGGCACAACTTATCATGTTTGGCATGCCTTCGCACTATCTGGAACATCTTAGCATTCCCTAGCACCCCTTGAAACTCATGTCCTCACAATTATCCTTTACATTTTTTCATTACTTGGGAACCCAATCAAGTCCTTGGCTACTGTAGTTCATGTGAAAACGTTGGTCTGCTTCAAGCCCAACAACTTGACCAATTGCACCTACTAAAAGTAGATTGTGCCTTGTTCACCTAAGAATGCCTATAAGTCATCTTACGCCACTCATATCCAATCGCAACTTGTCCCACTTAACTATTTACCAAGACAAGGATCACATGATCTAGCCATGGCCATAAAAAAACTAAGCCACATAGCTTACACAGGCAATATTTCACATGTATGTTCATTTTATATAAACAATATAACATTAACTAGGAGTTTGCAAGAACCACAATATTCATAAGGCAGACAAGATATAAGCTGGCACAAGTTGAGTGCCCCAAAACTTATACACAACAATGTACAATATGCAATTATCTAGAATATTTTAAAACATGAGCATGTTTCCAAAGTGTGCCACGTGTCATATAAAAAAAATAACTAAAGGAAAAACAATGTTGTGCGTAGCACAAAGTGATCTCCCTTTGTCTAAAATTGCTATGTCGAGCCCCTTATAACAACCGTAGTCTTGCCTCCTTTAAATCCTATTCTAAACTTCTCCTAACACACTTCATCCTTAGCACATTTGAATTCGCTAACACTCCCTTGCACACACTCTTATTTGTTCCTTTCCATGCATTTTGACCTAGTTATCCCTTGATATGCCCCAACACTCCCTAACACTCTAGTTCAACATGCATTGACATTGTTCAACATGTGTTAGCATGCCTTTTCATTCCTTTGCATGCCCTGACCCTCCCTAGCTATCATGCCCTCACAACTACCCTTACTTAATTTTTGACTTGGGAACCCAACCAAGCCCTCGCTTGACTACAAGAGCTTGACCAAATTATAGTTACTACAGCTAGACTATATTGTTGAATTGTGTAGCTTGGGAGGTACTCCACAAGCCTATTGATATGGCTTTGTGTGAGTTTGGTCACAAAAGGCTTTGTGGGAATAGAATCAAAGAAAAGGGATTTTGGAACCAAGACAAGGTTTAAAATCTAAAAGAAAATTAAAAAGGAAAATTAATATTTCCTAAGGTCTAAGTGGATAAAAGCATTAAGTTCTAGAGGGTTCCTAAGAGGTCTAAGAAAAACTATTTAAGGAGTCCTTAGGATGAAGGAAATAACATCAAGTGAGAAGGAGCTAATTTGATAAGGGGGCGAAGAGACAGGTAGTCCTAAAGAAGCCATGATCATTATCATGTATAGCATTAATTAAGATGCCTCAATATGCTTTGGCATTGTTTAATATTAAAGTTATTTCAAATCAGTTATTGGAAAGTAGAAGAGAAGTAACAGAGGATGATTTGGCACTTAGAATGCACTAACACTTGGCACTTGACACTCATTTCCACCTAGTGTTGGTGTGCATAACATGCTCCTCTTGGAAAATGTAAATTGATGACTTATTAAAGCTATGATGTGTTCATTTCCTTGTATTTTAACTTTTTTCTCCTTTTAGATTCCTTGATAGTCCCTAGCATGTATTTTCACACCATTGCAGATATTGGCATGCCTTAGCACTTGACACGTCTTAGCATATTTTACATGCCTTCAAAATATCTGGCACATGTTAGAAATCCCTAGCATGCCTTGGCACTCATGCCCTCACAAATATCCTTACATTTTTCATGGATGGGGAACCCAATCAAGTCCTTAGCTACTCTAGTTCATGTGACATTGGTCTGCTTCAGCCGTAACAACTTGATCAATTGCACCTACTACAAGTATATTGTGCCTTGTTCACCTAAGAACTTCCTATACCTCATCTTAGGCCAATCATGTCCAAGCTGAACTTTTCCCACTTAAAAAATTACCAAGACAAGGATCACATCTAGCCATGGCCATAAAACAACTAAGAAACATAGCTTACATAGGCAATAATTCACATGTATGTCTAGTTCATATAAAAGTAGAGCATTAACTGAGAGTTTGCAAGAACCACGGGATACACAAGACACACAAGATATAGGTCGGCACAAGTTGAGTTCGCCAAAACTTATACATAACAATGTACAATATTGAATTGTCTAAAATAGTTTAAAACATGAACATTCGGCCAAAGTGTGCCACATGTCATATAAAAATAATAAATAAAGGAAAAATAGTGTTGTGCCCAACACAAAGTCTCCCTTTGTTTAAAATTTCTTTGTCGAGCCTAT
This sequence comes from Pinus albicaulis, assembly GCA_034641835.2. Classification (NCBI taxonomy): domain Eukaryota; kingdom Viridiplantae; phylum Streptophyta; class Pinopsida; order Pinales; family Pinaceae; genus Pinus; species Pinus albicaulis. The sequence goes on from CM076572.1 coordinate 1,046,451,955, forward strand.
TTGCACTCTATAGTTTAGAAGATTGGAAAAACTAAACTATAAAGCACAACATCAAACCGCTTTGGAGTCCAAGACCTAGCTTTCTTAGACTCAGAGAGGGCTCTCTCTGTTTTATGATTTAAATCGATTTAACTTGATGTTATACATACTGATATTAGGCTAGTTAGAGTGATGGGGGTTGTTTGTTTGATTGATTGAGTGGTTTGATAGATAGGGCTGCAGAAGCTATTACATTGGGCGATGGAGTCAAAGGCTGGAATGGCACATCAAAATCAAGAGCAAATAATAGGGCAAGCTAACTGTGCTAAATGGATTTTAAGAGCTGTGTGAATTATGAGGTGAAAGAAACAGTAAGGTTCCGTAGTGACTAAAGAGCAACTAAGAATTATTTAATGAGAATTCAGCAGAAAACATTCAGATTGTAAATGCAGACAGAATTAAGGCGCTCTGAAAACGAATCTTAATCTAAAATTTCTAATTTAAAATTTGATGAGGAGATACATAACATAGAAAACAATGGAAACATTTAAACAAATATGAAACACATCACCATTTTGACACAACCCAAGAATCTTGTAAACGGTCTTTGATTATTGATGTCCAGCTCCAAAAATTAAAGTGCTTCAATAGTAGTTCTTACAATACAGGTGCTAAAATATCCAACCTTTTATAATGAGAATTCTAGTGGCATTTAACTAACAACTAAGTCGGTTTGCCCTAATCTAACCTGGAAAACTTTCATTGATTACAATTTAAGTAGAAAATGGACAAGTATGGCCATGCAAGGCTATGATGAGGTGAATTTGTCAGCCACCGTTGGTTGTATTAACTTTGATGAACCTTTGTGAATTATAAGGTGAATGCAATTTGGCTTTTAAAATTCTAAAAAGACAAAGTGAGACAAAATTGATGTATGGCCCAGCCTTTCTTGCACCGCCTTGGCTGGATCATTAACACCAGTGTGGCACCGATTACTTTGTTGTCCTAATGTTCACATATATTACTTTGTTGTCCATAAAAATGGTTGCCGAAATATATTATCCTTGCTCACATCTAAGAACCATCATAAAAATAAATAAATAATATATATATATATATAGAGAGAGAGAGAGAGAGAGAGAGAGAGAGAGAGAGAAAGAGATATTCCTGAAAATCTTGGGATGTTTGTCATGCCATGCCAAAATGGACGAAATTGCTGAAAAGAGGGGTCAAATAAGACATTTTTTTGTCCCCAACAATGACACCTATGAAAATTATGAGAGAGGTTATTGTTCTTTTCCCCATGCTGGTTAAAAACCTCTCTCTAATTTTCAAAATTAATCTCCATCTCTCCACAATAGTCGCTGCAAAATCATGACCAACACAAAAAAAATGGAAATCCGAAAAATAGGGCTGAGAGATGCCTTTTAATTATCCCAACTAAAGACACTCGCAAAAAATATGGGAGAGGGTTTTTTTCTTCATCCCGTACTAAATAAAAACCTCTCTCAGTTTATCGAAATTCGTTCCCATCTTCCCGGAATCTCCCCCAAAAATGAACTGGTAAAACTGGATAAAAAATGGTTTTTCATTTGGGAAAACGGTTTTGCAGGAGAAAATTGGTATTTAGGACCCTTATGAAGTGGTAAGTGGTAATAGAAAGGGGGTAGGGTGCAAATTCATGAGAGAGTGACACATAAGGGTGTCCCTTTCTTTAAAACCATTCGTTCCAGACCCCCCCTGTAAGGATAAAGTAAGGATGGTCAAGGGGGGTCAGAATGAAACGTAGGCCATTGGATTTAAAGATGACAGTGGCGCGATGAGGTGGAAAGCCTTTGCTTATTGCCAGGTCTTTTGACCTATTTATTCATGAAATGATCTATAAAAATCGTAGTCCCTAATTGACCTATTATACACACAAAACATAGTGACAACTCATTCACCCAGGCCTGAAATTATGTAGAATTTAGTTATGAAGTGGCATCGCATCTGCGCACTTCGCAACCTTTACAGTTAATTAGTTTATAAAGAATACGATCGGTGACACAATGCGATGGGGAGGTGACTTGGAGGGTAAATTACATGGAGGGTAAGTGGGATGGTACCACAACGCACATCGCAATTCATAGCGTTTAGTTATAAGCGTGGAATATGTAAACTCTAAAATCTACGAAGTGCGATGCGCGGGGGAGGAGATGAGTGACGTGATAGGGAAGAACTGGCACTGGATCACAGGCGCACATCGCAATTATTAAGTTTTATTTATAAGCTTCAAGTTTAACTCCTTAAATTTGCGAAGTGCGGGGAAGAGGGGCCCACTGGAAATTGGCAGAGTATTATGAATCAACAAAAGGTTTTTAAGCAATCAGTGTTATGATGTTTTATATGATATAACAATGTATTGAAACGACTATGTAATGGGGTAGAGTTGCTGAGGTGCGACTGACTTACTGCATCGCAAACTAAATAAAATAGATTTTGGGCACTCACAAGGTAAAACAATGCAATGTGATATTGGAAATCGGTGATCGCATTATTTAAAGTTTAGTTCCAATGCCAAATACATAAAGTCTGCGAAATGCGATGAGGGCTCCACTTTGATTGCAATTGGGGAATAAAAAGCAATGAAACGGTAAAGGTGGAAGGGTAAAGCGGAAAGGCAGAAGAAAGGTAAGGTAACATATATTTCAAAATGGAAGATGAAACGGAAGAGAAGCATGGCAGGGAATGGGTTTTAGAGCATGGGATAATATGGAGGAAATGAGGGGGGCAAAGAGGGTGAATGAAATGAAATGGAATGAGGGTTGAAATGAAGTTTGATCCCCATCACACCTTGTTAACAACAATTTTTCTCCTTTCCACTGAACTATAAGGAAAATTGATTCATTTGATGCTCTTTGATAGTCAGGGTCTCCCTTTCTTCTCTGAAAATAAATTATAGCCATAGAATATTATTTTTAGTATATGAACAATATTATAATAAGTGATCATTCACCTTGTGATACTGTGAAATACATGAGTCTAACAGAACCCCTTATCACAATCGTAGGCTAGACTATTACAAATCCTATTATGAACTTTTTCCAACACACTTCATCCTTGGCACACTTGAATTCACTGAGACTCCCTGAAACACACTCTTATTTTTTCATTTCCAAGCATTTTGACCTAGTTCTCCCTTGTGATACCTCGACACTCCTTAACACTCCTCAACATGCATTGACATTTTCCAGCATGTGTTAGCACGCCTTTTCATTCCTTGGCATTCCCTAACCCTTCCTAGTTATCATGCCCTCACAAATACCTTTACTTAATTTTCAACTTGGGAACCTAACCAAGTCCTTGATTGACTATAGGATCTTGACCAAGTTACGATTACTACAACTAGACTATGTTGTTAAATTGTGTAGCTTGGGAGGTACTCCAAAAGCCTAGTGATATGGTTTTGTGTGATTTTAACCGCAAAATGTTTTGTGGGAAAATAACCCAAGCGAAGGGGCTTTGGACCCGAGATGAGGTTTAAAATCTAAAAGAAAATTAAAAATAAAAATAATATTTCCTAAGATCTAAGTAGATAAAATCCGTAAGTTCTAGAGCATTCTTAAGAGGCCTAACTAGGAAAAGCTATTTAAGGAGGCCTTAGTATGAAGGCAAGAACATCAAGTGAGAATGAGCTCATTTTATTAAGGAGGCTAGGAGAGATGTAGTCCTAAAGTAGGTCTAGTTAGAGGTTTGAGTAAGCATTTCTAAAGAGAGGCCATGATCATCCACCAAGAGTAAGATCATCATGTGAGGGTTCACAAGAATGTCACATACCTTAATGGGTTCAAGATAGGAAGTAGGATGGCATATTTTTGGTTCTCTTAGGGTAGATAAAGCTCAAGAGAGGCGACTCATTAGAATTTGGGCATGTGATTTCAATGGTGTTTCTGTGTGAAGTCCGCATCAAATTTTGAAATAGTAGAGAGGGTTGAGACCCTACCTTGTGCTGGTTACTAGGTTGTGAGGTCTGTGATAAATACCAACACAAGTGGAGGAGGGTCTGCACTAGAATTTAGGGCCAGAACAAAAGTAGTCACAGGTGTAATATTGATTGAAGTAACTGTAGTTTGAGGGTCGTAGAGATCTAAAGTTCAGGTCAAGATTCAGTCAAAGAAATGACCAAAATCTATGGATCCATATAAGCTAGGTCGAGTTTCTTATGGAGGAAAGAGTTTTGTTTTTTGCTATGGGTGGATATGGTTTGTTCTAAAGAAATTAGAATAGAAGTATAATTCCCTATTTAGGGAGGTTTCCTAGCATGTTCAATCCATAAGGTATGTCATTAATACTGTGACAAATCTGCATAGAAGAAGAGGGGTTGTAACCCTTAGAGAGAGGTTTATCTCTGCAATATATACCACAAAATTGGAAGATGGTTTGCATAAGTATGTGCGGAGATAGAAAATTCAAAGGAAGGTGGAACCTAAGTAGAAGGTGGAGCAGAATAAATGTGCCATATGAGGAATGGATTGACATGAAGAGGAGTTGATTTTGTTGGACTTTCCATAGAGTTTTGAACATAGATCTGAAGCATCCTATAAGAAGTTAGTGAATGGATTGTTAATGGATGATTTGTGACCCTAGTTCAGTCATCTAATTGTTAGAAGGATGATAAGATGAGTAGTTCATATTTGTTCATAGATTGGACAACAAAAAATTGGTACACAAGAATAGTGATTTTGAGAGGACTCAAATCACTACTAGGTGGCATATTTGAAGAGCCCTAGATGAGGGTAGTGTTGTGGGCACAAGATCAGTAAAAAAAATTACTGTGGTTGGGAAAATTGATGTCAGTCCAAGTAAAATTAGAGGGTTTTTAGGTGATTTTCAAAGAAGAGCTCTAAGTCATGTACTTGTGAAGGAAAACAAGACTGGTAGAAGGGTAGGTGTATTGGGCCTAAGGACGTGTAGAATTTGAAGGACTAAAGTAACAGTCAAGTGGGCTATCCAACTAGCCCTAGTTCACTATATTGTATAGTATTATGTCATTGAGAAGAAGGGAAACCTCCATATCCCTAGACTTGTCATCTTGGAGCAGCAATATGGCAAAAGTGGGTAGACCAAAGAGTTTTTCACAACAGAGTTGTGAACAGCTAATCGAAAACTTTAAGTGTTGCAAAGCTTAAAGGAAAAAAGAGGTAGATATAGGGAATTTTTTTTTTAGCCGAGTTCAATAACATAAAGGAGTTTAGTTTATTAATAGAGGCAGATTGAGGAGTTGCATAATGGGAGGAAACATGACCTCTCATATGTGTTCAAGACATGTGTATTGAAAGGGCTATGTGTGTCCACCATCAAAAATTGGGTCAAGCTTTGTCTTGTTCAAGGTATATTGGTTTTCAAAGGACTAACACCAAGCCCTAGTTGTATTCCCGGTGTTAGTGTGACTGTAAAGGGCCATCATCCCTGGTACGAGAGCTCCAGCCTATTCTATTAGAGTTTGTAATTTAACGAAGAAAGGTTTGAAAAGGTTAAAAAATTTCATGTGCACTAATTTATTCCCTGATGTGTGTAGATTTCATTGTGAAAAGTTGATGTGTTGTTTCACTTGAGTGTGTTTGCATCAAATATTCTAAGACCAAACCCAAATTCTCATGTTTCACGGAAATTCAACATATGCCTCATTCACCTAAGAACTAAATGTAACTCATATTAGACTACTCATGTCCAATCTCAATTGATCCCACTTAACAAGCTACCAAGACAAGGCTCATCACATACAAATGTGGTCGTAAAACAACTAAGAAACATAGTTTACATCTTTACATGCCATAACACTTGATATGTCTTAAATGCCTTGGAATTTTTTGGCATGTGTTAGAATCCCCTACATTCCTTGACATGAATTTACACTCCCTAACACACCGTAGCACGTCGTGACACACCTTGGTAGTTTAACATACCTTGGAATTTGCTAGCATATAACCTTGTCACTCCCTCCTTAACACACCTAGAACTAATTGACACTCCATATCACACACTCTTATTCGTTCATTTCCATGCATTTTGATCTAGTGCTTCCTTGTGTTTACCTCACACTCCCTAACACTCCCTAGCATGCATTGGCACACCCTAACACCTGACACATCTTGGCATTCCACCCTAGCACTCTAGCATTCATTGGAACTACCTGGCATACCTTTCCACTCTCTCCATAGCACACCTAGAGCTCATTGAAAATCCCAGTCACAAACTCGTATTCATTCATTTTCATGCATTTTTACCAAGTGCTCCCTTGTGTTTCCATATCATTCCTTAACACTCTTTGGTACGTGTTGGTACACCCTAACACCTAGGACATCTTGGCATGTCACCCTGGCCTCTAGAATTCCTTAACACTTCCTAGCATACGTTGTCAATCCCTCCTTAGCACACCTGGAAGTCAATGACACTTCCAATCCCAAACTCTTATTTGTTCATTTCCATGAATTTTGACGTTGTGTTCCCTTGATTTTCCCAGGCACTCCTAGTTAACACTTCCTTGCATGCATTGGCACATCTTGGCTGCATCCCACCCTAGCACTCTATAATTCCTTATCACTTCCAAGCATGCCTTGTCACTCCTCCTTATCACACATGGAACTTGTTGAAACTCCTTGTCACACACTATTATTCATTCATTTCCATGCATTGTGACATAGTTCCACCTTGTGTTTCTCTAACACTCCCTAACACTCCTTGGCACACATTGGCACACCTTGTAACTTGGCACAACTTGGCATGCTTTCCTAGCACTCTATCATGCCTTGGAATTGCCTAATATACCTTTTCACTCCCTCCTTAGCACACCTAGAACTTGCTAACACTCCCTCCTTAACACATGGCATGTCTTGGCATGCATAGCATGCCTTCGCACTATCTGGAACATATTAGCACACCCTGACACTTCTTGAAATGCCATAGCATTCCCTAGTATGCCTTGTCACTCCCCCCTTGCCACGCCTATCGCTCGCTAACACCCCCAACACACCCTCTTATTCATTCATTTCCATTCTTTTTGACTCGATAATTTATGTTTGATGGGGTGCATGTCTAGAAAGAGTTCCTTTAAGAGAATAAAAAAATTATCTCACCGTTACTGACATAAGTAATTGAGAGAATATACTTGAATGACATTAGGAAACTGCACAATAGATTTTAAGAATGGCATTTTTATGGTTTTTTGTTATGGTGTGAGAATGGTAAGAATTGAGTGGTAAATAAGGTGAGTGACTGCTTAGAATACCTTCTCACTCCCTCCTTGGCATGACAATGATCACTCATTGCCACTCCCTACATACCCTCATATTCATTCACGTCCATGTATTTTTACCTAGTGCTCCCTTGTGTTGTCCTAGTACTCCTTAACACTCCTCAACATGCATTGGCACTCTCTACCTAGCACTATTCAACATGCCCTGCCACTTCATAACATGCATAACATTCCCTGACACACATTGGCACTTGGATTCTAAGTAATTCAAAACTTAGGAGAATTTTGGAAAGGTCCAACCTCCTCATCAACAACAACATCACTATTGAATCTTACCCTATCAGTGTCAATATCAATCAACCTATAAACCTTATATTGTTGTTGTACCCTATAATCATTAGCTTTTCTCTTTGGATATAATTTGGTTATCTTCTTAGCTAGAATCTAAGTGTAGGCAATAGAAAAAAAAACTTTAAGATGGCTTACTTGGAATTTCTTCTAAACAATGGTTCTTTCTAACCATTCTACTTCATCACCATCGTGGGAGATCTATTCAATAGGTATACTATTGTGAACATTGCCTCAACTCAAAGCCTATTTGGAATAGACTTCCTTTGCAACTTAAACCTAGCCATCTTTGTGATAGTACATTTTTGCCTCTCAACCAATACATTTTGTTGTGGAGTGTAAGGTGTAGTATATTGTCTTTGGATCCCATGTTTAGCACAAAATTTATTGAAATATTTTAAGTAGAATTCCACACCAGTATCATATCTAAGAGAGGCAATATGACAACCTAATTGTTTCTCTATTAATGCTTTTAACTTTTGAAATTAATTAAAAACATCATATTTTAATTATAGAAAATATATCCACATTTTTCTACTGAAATAATCAACAAACGGAAGGAAGTACCTAGCACCAATGGTTGATGTCATGTTCATTGGTCTACATATGTCTGAAAGTACCAACTGAAGAACCATCTACACTCTCCAAGCTTGTCCTTCATAAAATGGAATTCAATGTAGCTTCCCTGACTGACAAGATCTACAAACACTGTGGATCTTCTACAAAATGTTCGGAAGTCAGTATTGTCACCATGACCTGGACCACCTATATCTAGATCATAAATTATTAGTCTAGGAGACTCATCATGCTCAAAATCTTCCACCCCCCTTGAAGTGCAGCTACCTGAAGCTTGACACCTGAATCCTCATCCCCTTCCAACTTCTAAGTAATTCAAAACTTAGGAGAAGTTTGGAAAGGTCCAACCTCCTCATCAAAAACAACTTCACTATTGAAGCTTACCCTATCAGTGTCAATATCAATCAACCTATAAACCTTATAATGTCGTTGTACTCTATAATAATTATCTTTTCTCTTTGGATCTAATCTGGTTATCTTCTTAGCTAGAATCCAAGTGTAGGCAATAGAACCAAAAACTTTAATATGACTTACTTGGAATTTCTTCCAAACCATGGTTCTTTGTGACCTTATACTTCATCGCCATCGTGGGAGATCTATTCAATAGGTATACTATTGTGAACATTTCCTCAGCTCAAAACCTATTTGGAATAGACTTCCTCTGCAACTTACACCTAGCCATCTTTGTGATAGTACAGTTTTTCCTCTCAACCAATACATTTTGTTGTGGAGTGTAAGGTGTAGTATATTGTCTTTGGATCCCATGTTTAGCAAAAAAATTATTGAAATATTTTCAGTAGAATTCCCCACCAGTATCATATCTAAGAGAGGCAATATGACAACCTAATTGTTTCTCTATTAATGCTTTGAACCTTTGAAATTCATTAAACACTTCATATTTTAATTTTAGAAAATATACCCACATTTTTCTAATGAAATAATCAACAAGCGGAAGGAAGTACCTAGCACCAGTGGTTGATGTCATGTTCATTGGTCCACATATGTCTGAAAGTACCAACTGAAGGACCCTCTACGCTCTCCAAGCTTGTCCTTCACCAAATGGTATTCAATGTAGCTTCCCTGCCTGGAAAGCTCTCCAAACTCTGTGGATATTCTATAGAATGTTTGAAAGTTAGTATTGTCACCATGACCTGGACCACCTATATCTAGATCATAAATTACTAGTCTAGGAGACTCATCATGCTCAAAATATTCCACCCCCCTTGAAGTGCAGCTACCTAAAGCTTGACACCTGAATCCTCAACCCCTTCCAACTTCTAAGTAATTCAAAACTTAGGAGCAGTTTGGAAAGGTCCAACCTCCTCATCAAGAATAACTTCACTATTGAAGCTTACCCTATCAGTGTCAATATCAATCAACATATAAACCTTATAGTGTTGTTGTACCCTATAATCATTATCTTTGTTGTACCCTTAAACCCCTAAACCACTAACACCTAAACCCCTAACCCCTTAACCCCTAAACACCTAAACCTTTAATGCTTAACTCATAACCCATTAACCCCTCACCCCTAACCCCTCAAATCCTTAACTGCTAAATCCCCTAACCCCTAAGCCCCTAATCCCTAATCCCTTAACCACTAAATCATTACTCACCTAACCCCTAACTATGCCTAAATCCCCTAACCCCTAAACCCCCAATCCCTAATCCCTTAACCACTAACTTGTTATTCCCCCAACCCTAAATGTGCTTAAATCCCCTAACCCCTAACCCCCAAATCCCTAACCATTAACCACTAACTCATTATTCCCCCAACTCGAATCCCTAATCCCTTAACCACTAACTCATTATTCCATTAACCCCTAAATGCGCCTAAATCCCCTAACCCCTAAGCTTCCAATCCCTAACCCCTTAACCCCTAAGCCCCTAATCCCTAACCCCTTAACCACTAACTCATTATTCCCCTAACCCCTAAACCCTAAACCTCTAACTCCTAAGCCCTTATTCCCCTAACCCCTAAGCCCCTAATCGTTAATTCCTTAACCACTAACTCATTATTCCCCTAACCCTTATAACAATCCTTAAAACATGTGGGATTAGCCATTCCAAATGAGAGCAGGTCTAGTTGGGACCTACGATCAAGTTAATTCCCCCTTGTTGGAAAGGTGGTATACCATGAGCAAAACCATGGGTGGCAAAAACCTCTCCTAAATTTACTATTTTATCTCAATTTTATTTTAATAATTAATTAATTAATTTCTTAAAAAACTCTCCTAGATAAATCATAAAATTTTTAAGGTGTACACCTTTCTATGTGGTTCATCATCAATGTTTTTAAAATAAATTTATTAGAATGAAATTGAATTGATTTTTCAAACTTCCTTTTAAACAATTGTTAACATTACAAAGAATCAAGGAGTGCGCTCACCATCCATCAAAACAACAATAGGTATGATATTAAAAATGATATTTGGAGAGCATAATATTAAAAATGATGTTGGGAAAAATGGAGAGATGGCGTATTCATTTTTCGTTTAAATTTTAGACCTCAAGTTAAAATAACATTTCTCCCGCCCAAAACACATCTCCCGCTCATCTCCCGCTGGCTTAGTGATTAGGGATTTTGTTGTGGGTCTTATTCTATCAAGCCCGAGGGGAAGCTATCATTCAACAACATGGAAACAATTTCGTCTCTCTCGGCACTTGCAGTAATTTCTTCTTCCATATACGGCAGGAAGGGTCTTGATATGTGTAAGTTTCAAGCATTAACAACCTCTTTAATATTTTTGAAGCAAATTCTTTATCTCTGCGTCCATTTCCTGTGTATTTCTTAGTATCTAGTTTGGTTTCATAATTTCAAGGATTAGACTTTCGTCCCCTTAAAGGTATCGTCTTTTATACAAATATTCCCTTTGCGGACAATAGATTCATTGTTGAACAGTACGTAAGAACTAGGGCTATAGAACCTAGCAAGAGGAATTCTTGTATAATTCAAATAACTCCCTACGGCATAATTTCTGAGCAACACCCTTGTCTCTGTGATTAATATAAATCGATGAACAGTAAGGGTTGTTAACGATCCATTCAGGGTTGTTTGAAAACCTTTATATATATATATATATATATATATATATATATATATATATATATATATATATAATTTCAGCCCTCATTAGGACTTTATTACTAAGCATGAAAGGTTTGGTGGTATCACATTTCACTGACAGTTTGGCTCCAAAAGAAATTGCATGAAAAGTTGATGACGTTTCCAGAATTGTAGCATAAGGCCTCGTCTCTGTGGAATATCACTCTAATCCTTGAATTTCAGCATATTTTCTACCTTGTGAAGTGAGGAGCTATTTCGATCCTCTTGGGGCTAAAAATCAATCAGCAAGGATGAGTTTTTAAGACGTGAAAGTATTGAAGTTCCTTTTGGGTTGGCTTGTATTTAGAACTTACACCAGTGATCCTTTTATCTTTTTTTTCAAATAATATAAAAATAAACATCAATTAATTGAAATTATTCTATGAACTTTTGCAAGCACGCATGGTGAGAAACCAAAGTTTCTACTAGGAAACTCAAGATCTACCTTCAAATTTCTTTTCCCACCACTCAAAAAACTTCAATTGGGTATCCATGGAGTCAAACTTATATAGACCAAGTGTATGGTTTGCAATTTCCTTCCCAAAAACCCAACCAAAAGCAACTCCTGCATAGAAGGACAATATAACTCTGATTCCATGTCTAGAATATTTCCATGAAACCCCTGTTGTTGAAACCGCATTGATCAGACTCCGAGTGGTTGCTATCTTAGCAACTTCTCGCGTGAGCTTCAGCTGAGGGCCATAGACGGGATCCGATTGGATGAATTCATCCACATCTGCATCGGTCCACTTGGGCAGAGGTTTGTCCCTGCGAAGGATCTGCTTATACTTGTTCAAATATGAAAACCTATCCTTCCAAAATTCCTTCCTCACCCCCAAGAATGATGATTCCTGTTCTGATGAAGTGTTCTCTCCCCCCATTTTTCTCCAACCTCCCAGTGATCCTTTTATCTTGCGGACTATTTGAACATTCCCCAAAATATTGTTTACAACTCCTTGAAACATTTCAGTCATCTATGGTTAGGGCAAGGGCTTATGACCTATTTCAAATTTGCGGATAATTATTTTACTGATATGTCTGCAACCCCTTTTAGATTTCGATTCTTCTTCACTTTGTTGGTCATCAATTCAGTCATCTGCAGCCCAGCACCATTATAAAGATGAATAATTCAAACAATTGATTCAGAATTCTGGAGTTTGAATCTAAATATTTCAAGGTCTATTCTTTTTTTTTTCAAAAAGAAAAAAACGTTGATTTATATTATAAATATAAACAGTACATATTCCAATTATCTCAGTTGTAAGAGACCCTCAGCGAGAAAACCACAATCTAATGCCCAGATTAAATTTCTCATTAGTGTATTTGAGCAAAAAAGGATTAATTGGGCAGCCACATAGCCGGGACAGATCCTTCCCATACTTATAAAACCATCGAAAATTATCAAAAGGATAAGTACAGAGATGATAGATTCATCCAAATACATCTCCAAAGGTGAGAAAAGAGGATAGAAAAAATGCCAGCTCAAGAAAAAACTATAAGGAATGAAACGATGAAGAAAAGCTGGATCACTTGAGGAGGAAAAATGTGTTGACAAAAATATCAAGAGTAGCAAGCCTGATAAAGTATGATTGTGCTGTTGCCCGAATGCATTCAATTGCGTTTAGAAATTTAAATGAAATCAGGCCTACATGTAGATGGCCTCCCGCTCGCTTGATAAAAGAACCCGCTCGCTTGATATGTTAAACTCGCTCGCTTGATTATTAGAACAGGCTCGCTTGAAATCAGATATCACGCTCACTTGATGCATATGGATAGGCTCGCCAGATGCTTATAGCCAAGCTGATTTAAATGCAGTACAAAGATTGGAGCTGGAAAAATAAATAGTAATAGGAATAGCCATATCCCTTAAAACCATATCAAAATGAAGATACCCTGTCGAAAAGGTTGATAAACCAAAATTGAACCAAAACTGAAATCAAGGAAAAGGAATAGAAGACTCGGCAATCTGTCTTCCATCAGTAAAATGAGAGACTTTCATAAATCCAAATTCAGCCAAAAGTCCCTTTTTGGAGAGCCTATCTGCCCGGGTATTATTTTCACAGAAAATGTGATTAATGGGAGGGCAGTCCAATCTATGCCATAATCTCTGAATCCTGTCAATCCATCCTAGAAGAAGCTGATTATACATGTGGAAACTGTTGGACATCCAACCAATGACCAGCTGAGAATCCCCATAAATGCTAACCACCTGGACTTGATGATCAACAGCTACAAGAAGGCCCCCCCATAGTTTCTGAAGCATTAAAACTCTGAAATACGTAAGGTATTCAAGCACAATTTTGTGTTTAAGTTGGCTTCATTATAGCTTCATTATTGGGAATATAATATTTTTTTCAAAGGCTTCCTCCATATGCAGTATGAATAGACATCTGACTAATATTCATAGTTCTCACACTGCAAGCCTTTTATCTATATTAGACAGAAGTAGCATATAAAAGGCCTTGCAAGCAGGCCTGGAATTTGACGTCCTACAAGACGTATTTTGTATTTTAAGATGAATTTGACAGTTGTTGTAAATTTTTACCCGTCAAGTTTGACGTGCCTCATAAATCAGTAATAATTCTGGTTTATTCCCGTCAAAATTTATAGTACTCATGTAAGTTAAAAACACCAAAGTAAGACTAGGCTCAGTCATAACGAAAATGCATAAGGTACGGCTTCCTCACATGGCGCTGGAGCCTGCCACACTTCCATAGATTTGAATTGTATAAAAAATTATCTGGCTATACTCCTTTTTTAGATTTGAACTTTATGAGCGAAGATCTCGTCCATGGAAACTATGAACAAATAGATTGTCATCTAAGTGTTACATTCAAGGAACCTACCAACTAGTCTACAACAAGAATGTGAATTCAGCCATCGAACTGTAAGCTAGTACGTTATTCAAAAATATACATGTGTTTTCTGGTGCCTATAACATTCAGAGGGGCAGTGGGCTTGCTTTTTTTCCTTAGGATACCATCAACCGTTCTACACTCTCCCTCTGGTTCGATTCACGCCATCTTCCAACATCGACGAAGAAGTGTGATCGAGAAATAAAAGTGGAGGAACAACTGGTGACGTGAAGGGTAGTTGCAGTGTTTAATTCAAAAACATCTTTTCCTGTTCGAAAGGGGCGAGAGGCTTATCAGAAGCCATACCAAATCGAAAATAATGAGTAGTGCTTCTTGTTGCGAAAAATTTGGCCTCAATAAGGGCCCCTGGACACTTCATGAAGAAGATCAGAAGGTTGTTACTTACATATTGGAGCAAGGCCATGGCAGCTGGAGGGCTCTCCCGCAAAAAGATGGGACACTGAGATGTAGGAAGAGTTGCAGATTGCATTGGGCTAACTATTTGAGGCCAAATATCAAGCGAGGAATTCCAGCGTGCAGTAAGAGCAGACTACTATTCAACTTCATGATCAACTGGGAAATAGGGGGTCCACCATTGCTACTGATCACCTTCCCAAGCGAACAAGTAACATTCTAAACAGTTACTGCCATGCTATTTTTTTGAAACCCAAGGATGGGTCACTAGAAAAAAGTGTTAAGGAGATTTCTACCGAAGTTACCCTCATCATTTACTTCAAAATCGGCAATATTTACGAGTTTGCAAGGCCTAGTAAGTTTCCTTCTTTAATCAGTTTCAATCTCATTCAGTTAATTTTTTTTCTTTCTTTCTTATTTTTTTGTTTTCTGTGAAATAAAATTATCGACTGGCTTGTCAAAATCAATTGCTTTGAGGTTCGTTCTTTCCCGAGGTTAGTTCTTTCCAATAAAATTTAGGAGGGGAGTAATATATCATATCAGGTTAAAAAAATGTCTGAGATATTAGAAAAATAGCTTGTAATTTTTTCCATAGTGAAGTACACAATTACCATCTTGAAAAGGCGAAAATTCGTCAAGTTAAAAAAATGTCAAGAAATTAGAAAAATAACTTGTGAGTTATTCCATAGTAAGTGCACAATTGCCATCTTGAAAAGGCGTATATGGGTTTATTATTAGTTGATATAATTCAAAAAATGCTCGGGTTTTTTAGCCCCTAAAGATTATGGTGCAAAATCAAGTTACTACTGAGAGAAATATGTGAGACACAAACCTTCTAAACTGCCCTGCTTGTGCTTATTTTGATTATTTATTTATTTTCTAGGTGTCATGCTTGTTTTGACTATTTTTGTTTTATTTGTTGTTTTAACTAAATGCTCTGGAATCAACTTTATTTTTACGGTAGTTAATTTATTTTTTTTAAAAGAATAAGGAAGATGTTACAAGCTCATATTTAATTAATGTATCTATTTAGGTTGTCAACCACTTCTAATATAGTTGTATTTGGAATATGAAACTAGTATTGGTATTGAATATATGAATAGAATACGTAATAGTATTGTCTAGTCTAATGCTTAATAGGAATGATTATTTTGTGTAATGGGTTGGGTTGTATATTTCGTCTATGATGTGGAAAATGATGTGAATATAATTTTTTAATATGAGTGTACCATATGCTTATATTTATGATATTATGAAAATGATTAGTTAATAATGTTCAAATGCAAAAATAAGTTGATTACCTAGTAGGTTGTAGAGTTTGCTTACTATTTACAATTTTCAGCTTTATGGTTTTAGGAATAATGTTTTCCAAATATGTGTAATAGATATCAAATTAGTTGATGTGTTCCAAATATGTGTAATAGATATCAAATATGCATGTGATTTTGATGTTATGTGTAGTCATTGGCATGGGTGATTGCTTGGATTGATAGTAGTTTTTTTGAAAAATGCAACAATAAATTCTCAATTTGATTTTTCCTTGAGAAAATTGAGAAAATTTTGAATTTCCACAGCAACAAACAACTTTGATGATGTTAACTTGAGCAACATGTCTTGTGCCACCCAATTTACTCAGTAGATTCAAGTTGGAGAAGTTAGATTTCAGTTAAGCATGTGTGCTTGCTAATTTGTAGAAATAAAGGTCAGTTATATAAGCCTTTTTTTAGTTAAACTGGTTCCAATTGTTGGAAGAACTAGTGGAGGGTAAATTTGTGCAGTGGAACTTTAATCAAACTCAGTGATCATCCAGTTAACTGATCAATCAACACAAAATAGCTAGTGCATGTAGAGAATTCAAGTTACCCATTTGATATGGAGATTCCAAGGCATTGTAACATCAATTGTAGACTATTTCTAAGTGTATAGGTGTTGCATGAAATTATATGATCATCCTAAAGGATATGCACAATAAATTAGAGAAATTTCCTAACTTGTAGGGGCTTAATTCCTCAAGGAATAACACAAGGAAATAAGAGCTCAAACAAAGGCATAAATTGACTAATTCTGGGTCAGAGGCCTTCAGTGAACAGAGATATAGTTTGTGCACTTGCAGGGTGAGCTCAATTGAGAAAAGAAATTTTATTACATATATATTTCCTCTTATTAATGCAAGAGGAATTGGGGTTTTTAGAAAATTTATTTCCCCAGATAAAAATACTTTTTACATGTGTGTGATTTCTTCGTGCATGTCTAAAAGTTTTGTTCTAAATTGTGAAATCATGTTTTTAGAACAGTAGAGTAGGTTTGTGCCTTGTGATTTTTATTAAAAATTCATGATAATTTGCAAATATACAACACAATTTTTGCATGGTATCAGAGTTGGATTAACAGTAGAGTAGAAATTCGAAGTTGTTTCTCAGAGGTTCAAATTTGAAGATCAGTGTTGCAAGTTTTCTTTAGAACTTATAAGATTGATTTCAATGTACTAATGATAGAGTATGCCTTGAAAGGCATCTCTAATTTTTTTGCATGGAAGGATTGCATGGAGGCACAATTGGGTGACAATGGATTGCTAGAATACATCAAGTCAAATGTTGCAAAACCAAAAGCATCTGATTCCGAGAACCTTGCTCAGTGGAAGAAAGATGTAGCCAAAGCAAGGAGAATCATATTAGAGGGAGTGCGGGATCATATTGTCTCAAATATCCATGGAAAGGAAACTATGTTCGCAATGTGGAAAGCATTGATAGAATTGTTTGAGAATAATAGTGACCACGAGAAGATGGTGCTCAAGGATAAATCAAAGTATCAAGATGTAGAAGAATGACACAATTTCGAAGTATTGAGCAGGTTCACAGAGTGTCATGATGAACTTGGCGACGTCGGTGTTAATGCCCCTGAAGAATAATTGGTAAGCCTAGCCCTTTTGGGTCTTCCTAAGAGTTGGCACAACTATCAAGATTTGGTGAATGGGAGGGAGAAAATATTGAATTGGGAGCGCTTACGGTCTAATTTGGTGCAAGAGAAAATAAGGTGGAATACCAGAGATGGGACTTCATCCAAGGGCAAGGATGAAGAAAACATTGCACTAGCTAGAAAGGAAAAGAAGGGAAAAGGGAAAAAATCCCAATCCAAACCAGAATCCGGTGAAGGGGGCAAGAAGAAATATTTGTCGAAAATCAAATGCTTACATTGTCGTGAATTTGAGAACTATGCCACAAAGTGTTCACATAAGAAGGCAAGCAAGAAGACCTCGGGAGGAGACATAGGTGAAGCCTCAGCTTCACATTTTGAGCTTGAATTTACCCTCATTACATGCATCGCCAGCATAATGATTGTAATCATGTCGTACTTGGACTCAGGTGCATCATTCCACATGACGTGGAATAGATATGTTCTCAGTGACTTGGAGGAGAAAGACTTGCAGATTCATGTTGAGATGGGGAACAATGAAAGGTACAACATGACTAGGGTTGGTACAATCACCTTTCAAAGGGAGTCGGGCTCCCCCCTCAGGCTCAAGGATGTCATGATCGTGTCAAGCCTAAAGAAAAATCTTTTCTTTGTTGCAATTTTTGAATACCATGGATATGATGTGATCTTCAGCAAAGTAAAGGCATTCTTGAGACACGTAGCCATGGTACAGGTGAAGTAGATCGAGTTTCGAGTGAAGAACCTATACAATATATATGTGGAGGATTGTGTTGCATTAATCACAAAGCCATAGAAGGCACAGAGCCACGATTTCAGTGAAATTTGGCATAAAATGCTTGACCATTTGAATCATGGCACTTTGAAGATCATGCAGCAGATAGCCACAGGCCTCCCCAAAGGAGTACTTGAGTATCAGGATATATCCAAAGGATGTACTTTGGGGAAGTAAACAAAATCCACTTTCCATCATCGATGTTGTTCCCTCATTTCCTTTTCATGTTTTTATCATGTGGTGTGAACTTTATTTTGTGTAGAGATGATAAATAAGTGCTTCCCACACACTTAGTTAGCCCACACAAAGGTAGTATCAAATGCTTTCTTGGTTGCAATCAAAGAATGAGAGTTAAGGGAAGGTGGCATATCTTCCCGCCAAGTGGTCGCACCAATAATAAACATCGAGCATCTACCATACAGATCGTTGTCCATCACGCCATGGTCATCCCCAAGAAACATTACAGGGGGGAAACTAATGCGACCAATACGTCAATGCCAAAGCCCGGAGGAGAAAAGTCTCAGTTTACGATCAGGTCGATTAATGGCTCAGATTCACTCCAGGGGGATCTAGGATTTGTCTCGACTCCAAATAGTTCACTCCGCTAGAGAAGTAGGGACCAAAATTGTCACATTGTACACTGAGAATGTCATTAACAACAACAAGTGAGTGATGCATTAAAAAGTGTAAAATTATTCCCCCTCCTCTTCTATCAAGTCACCCTACCAACCCCCCCTGGCGCCACGTGTCACCTCCTCACATGCTTTTCTGATGTCATGTTACCATTTTCTCCTGCCTATAAGAATCAAACCCATTAGCCATTTGAATTTCAAAATATTTTACTGTTGGGCTCTCTTGTTGCTCCACCAATTCATAACGTCGTTTGACTGCCAAATAGTCCAAAAACTCCTTAATAATATTCGGTCCAAATTCGCCTAGTTATAAGGTCACTCGCAGGCCCTCAACTAACAGTTTTCTTCCATATGCATAAAATGAGTAAACTTTCCCCCAAAATTCCCAAACCTCGATAATACAAACCCTCTTCGAACATTGAGCCCCTAATGGACAAGGAATTTGAAATCCATGACCCACCCTGCCCCTACCACCTGTCGAACCTTTGGTTCGACATGTGTGACAAAAATTCCCAAGGAAAATACCCCTTTAGGGTAGTAGATTCAGGCCTTTACTATCAAATTTCCCCATTTGTCTACCATTTTCTTGAATTCTTTTCCTGGCTCACCGCGGCTTATGTCAAAGACAAAACTCTTCTATATCCTTTGTTGGAGTAAAAATTCTAGAAATAAGTCCAAAATTGATTCAAAAATATTTTGTCTATCCAGACTCTCCCAACCCTGAGAAATTTACAGATACCACCTTGTTCTATAGCTACAATTCTCTCCCATTTGGGGAACATCAAGATTTCCTGCAGATGATTGATGAGCCCTAGTATTTCACCAAGGATGTTGCAACTCCCAAGGGCTTCTAAACTTAAATTATCAACCCAGGGTTCATAGTAACTTAGAGGTGATAGTGATATATGCACAACATGTTAGGTTCTACTCATGTCACCCTTGTTCAAGAAATCATATAAAGGTGTTCAAAGACCACTCCTCCAACTAATCACAGTGAGAACTTCTTATGAAAGCATAAATGAACATGATTCTAACTACAAAGGTAAAAATTTCATTCATTAAATGTAAATGCCAATTTAAATTTCAAGACAGGAGAATGCTATTCAATTTAAGAAATAAATCATGCTACTCTACTTGCACATTTAATAAAATCAATAACCTACTTGCATGCACCATTTGTCTACTCATACTTTCTTGAAAATGGGAGATCCATTCTTTAATAGGCCTATGAAGAAAAATACTAATTCTAACTTTGTTTTGTTATCTTTTCATTGGAGTGAGGAAAGCATGAGGTTGGAGAGGTCTTAGATTCTTCCCTAATCATCAAATCACATTTTGGGGGTCATTATTCAACTTAACTATGCCAGAGTTAAAGTATGGAGAAAAACCGGTTGAAGAAAACAATGTTACAGGTCTGCTACAGGAGGCCTTATTTTGCTACAAGAGGAGGTTTGGGAGATTTTTGAGGACAGGAATGGTGTCTTGAAGGTAGAAAAATGTGGACAAGGTAAAAGGAGGTGAATGAAGGGTGTGGGGGGCCCTTAACCAAGACTAGTACCCCTAGAAGGTTTATCTTGCACCAAAGTTGATGCCCAAAATGTCCTTCATTTACCCTGACAGAGTGAATTCAGAGACAGAGTTTGGAAGCGATGTGAGATGCCTTGGAGGAAGATGGAAGGGTCCATGTGGATGTGGAAATCTATGACCACCCCTGAAAATCAACAAAAATCTTGAAACTAGTCAAGTACATGCATCAAATGAGCAATAATACAGTGAGATAAATTAACATGGAAGAGATGAGTTGAATTTTGTTAAGATCTATTATCTCCTACAACACTACTCTAATTTGCAAACTAATTATACCAACTTATAATTTGCATAAATAGACATGCAAAAGGATTACAAACTCATATTTATCAATTTCCAAGAAATCATAAACAAATATTTTTGAGTTTTTATTGTGAATCTTTCCAATTACTCTTCCCACAAGAGAGGTGATAAGGAAGTCTGCAATCACAAGCATTTTTTATATAACATATACTGAAACAAGGAAATAATTTCAATTCTTTGAAACAAGAAAAAGAAATAAATATAAGAAAGGGACTAAATCATATGGGTTGGGCCCAAACCCAAGGTTTTCATCCCTCCAAAAATAACTCAGATGCAGACCAATGGTAAAATTCTCATTAATACAAAATTATAGTCACATACATCATATGAAAGATAATAATAACAATTTCAAGCATTGGGCTCTCAGTATCTACTGCTAGCTGCAACAAAAAATCGAATCATAATGAGCCTTTCAACTAGATTATTTATACAAAAAAAAATTAGGGGAAACTCTCTTGAAAGGAGGAATGCTCCCCTCCAAAATATCAAAATTTGTGGATTTGGTTCCCTTCATACTTTTCATGCACTTGGAGTTCCTCAGTTGTTAGTGAATTCGAGTTGTTGGAGAGGATTTTGTGATCTCAAGTCGAGTTAGGGAGTTAATGAGGTGGAGAAGCACCCTATATTCTCTCTAAGCATGTCCATTAAGCCCATGCATGGTAAATATCTCCAAAAATTCTTCTTTTTCCTACATATTAATCACATTATTCCATACAATATGACAAGCACCCTTTAGTCTTCCTACGAAGCATATTATGGCTAAAAATGTGAATTAATGTGAAAAAAAGGAGAGTTTTAAGGGTTGGAGAATAGCACAATGAACTTTAAAATATACCAATTGATGGGACCCCTCTGTTGAAGTTTTTTCTCACCCTATGAAAAACTCAATCACTAATATGAAGCTCATTCATGGCCCTTTCTGCCTCGCTGAAATCCCAAGGCACCTCAGATGGTGTGCCTTCCTGTGGATATAAACATGCATTTGCCTCCATGTCTTTCCTTATTTTTGTTAAACTTATTTGTTTCTTCCTTCTTGTAGGCCCAACAGTAAGGGACGATTGAGTTTTAGTCATATCCCTTTGATCTTCATCATTTGCATGGTCCTTTTGTATATTGGGGTTTTATCCAAGGAAATGTTCCTTAGTCTTTCTAGAGAGTGATACTCTCTAATTTGTAAAGTGTGAGGTAGGGCATGCCACCTTCTTTGACAAGCCTGCAAACTCTTTTTCTTCCTTTATCGTCACCCTTTTCACTTCTTTTTCCCTTGTCTTCTTACGGGTAAACCAAGAAGTTAATGCCATCAGTTGCATGTCTCCCAACCTTGAGCTGGGGTCCCAGAAATTCATGTATGTGAGGATTAGATTATGCATGTAAAACTCAGCCAGTTTGGCTTTATCCTCAACACTTTCCATTTTGCAAAATTCAATGAATTTCCTATAGTCTTGGAAAGGAAATGAGCCATACTATGCTAATGTCTTAATTTGAAATTGCGACCACTGATCCTTGAGGAAAATGGCTTGATATTTGGATGTTTTCCTGCATTGTATGGCTTACATAGATAAACTTGCTATGGTGGCAAGTTGTGTCTCTTTTTCTTGCAGATTGTCTCTAAACCTTGTGTTTTCTACATGTATTTTCTCCCTCATAATTGACTCCCTTAGTCTCAAATCATTCAATTCCTTGCCCATTTCAGTGACTTTCTCCTCCATGAGGCCCACGTCCTCTACCATTTTATATTTTTCAATCTGCATCCATCCATGTGTTTTGCGCCTTTCCTTCTCTAACTCAAATCAGAGTGGGACAACAAATTTCTTAGGTATAATCCTACCTTCCTCAACAAATTTTTAGTAGGATTCTAGGCTAGGTTTTGGATCATAGCTCTTAGAGGCCTCTTTCCTCTTCTTTTTATGTGGTTTCATCTTCTTGTAGCTCCTCCTGTTGCTCCTGTAGTAGCCCATGTTCCTCATATATCTCTTCTTTTTCTTCTTGAAACAGGGCAACTTGTGTCTTGAGTCTCTTAAAGGTGACTGCTATAGTGGTGGGCCTTCCCATGGGTATAATAGGTTGCTTAGTTTTTTCCTTAGGATAGGTAACTTTCTTAATCTTTCCCTCACTAGGTCCCACTTACTCTCGTCTACTTTCTGACTCATCAATTGTGATAGGGACATTTGTAGGAGGTTGAGGCTTCCCTTGCCTTATCCTGGTGCTCTTTCTTATTTTGATGTACAAAAAGCCTTGCCTTGGTTGCCTTATTTTTGGCTTGGTAGGTGTGCCCAATGTGGTAGCCACTTCTTACTGTGTGTTCCCTAGTGAAAGGCTTATTTGTTTTCCTTCCTACTTGTCTCTTAATTAGGTTTAGGGGGCACCTTAGGGTTCTTTTCCTCTTCTTCTTGCTTCTCCACTTCTTTTCCTTCCTTTTTTTTTGCTTCTTCTTCCTCTATTTATGCTACGTCCTCTTATTCCTTTTTGTATGCTTCCTCCTTCTCTTCTCTACCCCCTATACTAAAGGTTGGTGTTCCCTCTTATTTTGTGGAGGTAATTTTATGTGCTTCAATGAAAATTTTCCTGTCCATGTCGAAAAAATCAGTCCATAGCATAGGTTACTTAGGTGGCTTAACTAATCCATAACAATCAACTTAATGAGTCCATGGTGATTAATGTGTTGGTATTTCCCTTCCCTCTCTTTTTGGCTCATTTCAATGATAGGTTGTAGTAGGAAATGTGGAACATTGAGTCTCTGTGTAAAGGGTAATTATGCTTTGAATCTTAACTCATAGAGCAGCTTAAAATGGTAGGCATATACAAAGCTCAACCTCCTCTACCAAGATATGTATTTGAGAATGTGATAGGCCACTTCATCCTAGTGGTAAGGTAGGATTTATATCCTCACTCCATTTTTATATTCTATAGGATTTTCTCTATGGATGAAGAAGTTATTTCTAGCTGTAGCACTTTGCATTATCCTCCTTGCTCCATCGAAATACTAAGGGTAAGGTATTCACTTTGCTTATTATTTCAACATTTAAAGAGATGGAAAATCCTCTAACAACAATAATGGTACTATCGTCTCCCTGAGAATTTAGTGTCATGGCAAACTCTAGATTTATATCATCATCATCCCCTCTTAATTGCTCAAAGAACCCCATCCACCGATGTCTCAGGAAAATGTCCAAAATAGGAGGATGTTGATGAATTAATTTTTTTTGTGGGTTCTCTTCTGTTGAAACCTCCCCTCGTTACCCCTACTGCTCCTTCTCGAGGTTACTTGGGTGTATTTTTAGTTTTGGCCTCAGAGAAATCACGGGTGCAGAGATAGTGTCAAATTTTCCCTTTTAGAGGGGGAGAAGGGTGCTCTTTATCAAAAAAAAAAAACTTTTCTCTGTCCCTATATTTCCTTCACATATAAAAATATTCAAAGGGAGCACAATTGTTTGATACGGGGTACTTAATTCAAGCATAATTCTCCATGCATATGTATGGAAATTAAGGAGGGATAAGACCACTTACTCTTTCCAAGATAACTTTGTCATGTGCATGAGGGTTTGAGGAAAAATTTGGGTAGTTTTGACTCCCTTTCATCCTTCAATTCCCTCCTATAGCTTCCTTTTGGGCCTCCTATAGCAGTTCAGATCCTCCTGTAGCACCTAAAAACATAGTTCAAAGCAGATTGGTGGCACCCTAGGCAGTCTCTGATAGCACTAGCTTGTCCTTCTCTCACTGTTTTCTAGAAATGAGCGATTGTGTAAATGGATTCGAGCCTTGTACTTATTATTCATTTTTATGGTAAAGGCTTGAAGTGATTTGGTGGCATGGCTCCTGCACGAACTTCCCTTTTTTAACCATTTCCCCCACTCCTCATAATCATCACCATGTTCCTCGTGATCATCACCTCTCTCCTCGTAATCAATACTTCACTTAAGTTGAATTTTCCACATTGCATGTGTGACTCAATGAAATTTATCTTACTCATCGAAGGTTGCCAAGTTTACTGGCCACCTCCAACCCATAAAAAATTCCTTTCTCAACGATTAACATATTTTATCATTATATGCATAGGGAAGAGGTGAGGGTTTTCATACCTGAGTGTACCTGTGATGTCGACTCGTTGAAGATGCTTTCATGTTGGACTTAATAATATGATGATCTTGAAGGTGTTTATTTTCTTTGCTTGCTTCTAGACATGTCCTCATAGCTTGATGATCCTTTGACTGATAACATTTTTGTGTGTGCAGGTTTCTTCTCAATTTCCAATCTGTTGTTAGTGGAGTGGATGTATCATATGATATCTTGTTTCTAAGGATGGTGTGTCCCTTCTCCACTTCAGAAATGCCTTCATGATGCTCAAAATGGTTGCATCTTCTGTTATGTGGGTGTAAAAAAAAATTCATTATGGGTTTTGATTGTACATGTTGCTACAAGAGGAATCTCCTTCCTATAGCAGTTACTTAATTCTCCTTTTCAAACTTCATATTGTATGTAGGCTTGAGGGAAATTCATACAACGTATAAGGACAGGACTAAGGTGGTGGAAAAAATTGAAAGTAGAGTTTTTTCTATGTTTTCTTATGTAAGGAAAAGTGGAATTTGAAGATGAATTCTGGCTAGATGGAGTGGGTGGGTGATGAAAGTGATGTTGGGGGACTTCTCTCAATATTCCCTAAAGAATACATGACATTTTTACCCCTTCATCCAATCATATATGCCTCCTGTATCATTTCAGGATAGTCTTGTAACACTTCAAAAAGGCGGAAAAAAATGATTCTATTGTTGGCTAGGTGATGGAGAGAGCTAGGGAAGTGAGTGAATAGGGTGAAAATGCAATGGGTGGCTGAAAAATAAATGGAGGAATGAATTTATAGAACTTGTTCTGTAGCCACTATTCTTTTGATTTTCTAGAGTCCTACATAATAGATGTTAACAAAATTTGTGTAATAACTCATTCCTTGTGCCCATCTTTATTTTTTAATTTTTCCTTCTTTTTTGAGACATGTAGGTTGCCTCTGCAGAGGTTTTCAACCTGCATCCCTGCCCTAGGTGCCTCATAGGAGGTTTTTACATGGGGAACTTTTCATATTTTTATTTATTTTGTTTTTTCTTGCTCTTGGGCTGCCTCGGAGAGTTTTTCAATGCTAGAGTTAGCCTTAGGTGCCTCATAGAGGTTTTCACCTAGGCCCCTTTATTTTTTATTTTTTATTTATTTTAGAAGCTGTGTGGATTTTATATAATTTCAACCTATAACCATTAACAAGTAAGTGAATCCCTTCCTCATAAATTATTCTGATATGGAAAAACCCATTCTCATGACATATCTCTACTAGATAGGGACCCAACCATCTTTTCATTGAATTTCCCTTGAAATCCTTGAATCTATAATCATACAGTAGGGCTCAATATCCTTCTTGAAGAGTCTTCTCTTTAATGTTTTTGTCATGCCAAAGATTCCTCTGTAGATGAATTACCTTTGTGTGCAGGATAGCTTTCAACCTAAATTCATCTAAATCATTTAGTTGGAGCAACCTCTCTGATTTTGTTGTAGTGAGGCTAAATTCCAACTAAGTTATCATCATTAAGGTGTTGTATTCAAATTTAATGGACATCATGGCCCTTTTCCCAAAGAATGGCTCGAATGGAGTAAATCCAGAGGTGGTCTTCCAAGTGGTGTTGTAGGCCCAAGTGGCTTCTATAAGTTTGTCTACCTAATATTTTATACTGCTACTAACAACCTTGGTTAGAATGTTCTTCAATGCTTTTTTTGTGACCTCCACTTACCAATTTTACTGAGGGTGATAGGCATTGGATGTCTTGTGCTTGATGTTGTGCTGCCTCATGAGATATTCAATCAAATTTGATGTAAATTGTGCTCCTTTGTTATAGACTAATTGTCTTGGAAAACCAAACTTGTATAGGATGTTTTCCCTAAAAAATGCAGCCACCTTATGCTTAGTTGTTTCCTTTATTGCCTTTGTTTCATCCCATTTAGTCAGGTAATCAGTGCACACAATGATATACTTTTTATGTCTTGCCATGGAGGGTCAATAGGTCCAATGAAATACATGCCCCGCTTCTCAAATGGATCTAGTGTCACTTGAGGTTGTAAGGGAGTTTCATCCTTAGGTGTGGGCTTACCCATCCTCTGACATTGATCACACTTGGTGGTGTACCTTCTTGCATCTTGATAAAAAGTGGGCCACTAGTAACCTGCTTGTAGAACTTGGAGGTTGTCCTCTTAGCAGCAAAGTGGACCCCACAAGATCCATCATGGAATGTTGAGAGGATGTCAAAGGCTTCCTCTTCCATCACACATCTCATCAGGATCTTATCTGGCCCCAATCTAAAAATATCTCCCCTAATCCAAGTGAATGCGGCACTCTTCCTAACAATCTTGTTTATCTCCTTGTAGGATAGGTTAGGATGGAAACTCCCAACAACCAAGTAGTTGGCTATATCAACAAAC
Source organism: Pinus albicaulis (assembly GCA_034641835.2). Taxonomy (NCBI): domain Eukaryota; kingdom Viridiplantae; phylum Streptophyta; class Pinopsida; order Pinales; family Pinaceae; genus Pinus; species Pinus albicaulis. The sequence continues at coordinate 1,046,479,148 of CM076572.1, forward strand.
CAAGGAGAAAGCATCGAGATGGAAAAGAGAGGTTCATCTGGAATTTTATCATATACCATGTCTTCCTTTTCTACGGGCAGGGTTATTCTTGACAATAAATCTGCAACCACATTCTCTTTTCTTGGTTTATCAATAATAGTCAATTAAAATTGTTGCAATAATAAAAACCATCTAATTATCCTATAATTGTCATCAAGTTTATTAATTAAATACTTAATGCCTGCATGATCAGTGTGGACCAAAGTTTGATAACGAGTTATATAATGCCTAAACTTGTTTAAAGAATGTACCACAACCAAGAGTTCCCTTTTAGTGACAGTATAATTTAACTCAACTTTACAAAGGCTCTTACTAATGAAATAGATATCATAAGTAAATTTGTCTACCACTTTCCCTAAGGAAACCCCTACAGCTATGTTTAAGGCATTTGTGTGTATATGGAAAGGTAGTGCCCAATTGGGACCTCTAAGAATGGGTGTAGTGGTCAGCTTCTCTTTTAGTACTTCGAAGGCTTCTTAATAGTTTCTTGTCCAGCAAAAATATGAATCTTTATCCAATAGTACAAACAAGGATGAAGCCAATTTATTAAAGTATTTAATGAACCTTCTATAATACCCAACTAATCCAGGGAAACTCCTGACGTCTCTTTGTTTTTTAGGGATAGGGACCCTTTTAATGATGGAAATTTTGTTTAATTAAACCTGTATCCCTTCCTTGGATATAGAATGGCCAAGGACAATCACTTCATTCATCATATATTCACACTTATCAGGTCTTTATGAAATATTCATTTCAATGAATTTGTTTAAGACTTTGCACAGATTGGAAAGGGCTTCCTGAAAGTCACATCCATAAGGAGTGAAATCATCCATGTATATCTCAACAATGTCATGAACAAGTTTATAAAATATACTTAGAAATTCCCTTGGAAGGTATCAGGGGTAGTGCACAGACCGAATGGAAGGACCCTATAGGAAAAGGTACCCCAAGGATATGTGAATGTGGTCTTATCTTGGTCCTCAAGGTTGATCTATATTTGGTTATATCCAATAAATCCATTCAGGAAGGAGAAAAATTTCTTTCCTGCAAGACCATTTAGGACTTGGTCAATGAAGGGCAAAGGAAAATGGTCCTTTTTTGTAGCCTTGTTAAGTTCTCGATAATCAAAATGGATCCTCCACTTCCCATTTTTCTTGGGGACTAATACAAGAGGTGAAACCCATTCACTATCTGGAATGGGATATATGAACCCTACATCAAGTAACTTTTGCAATTCCTCTTTAGAAATGTCCTTGAGAGCTGGTTTCATTCCTCTCTGGTGTTGGAGCATAATCTTGCATCCCTCCTTGATGTAAATATGATGAGTACAGACTGAGGGTTGCACACCTTTCATCTGCTTATAATCCCCAGCAAAAGCATCAAGGTGTTTCCTAAACAAATTGCATAATTGTTCTTCATGCTCAATAGAGAGATAGGGGTTGATCTTTGGAGTTTTGGATGGTGTTGTAACATTATTTGGTTTTTGATAAGTTAGCATATTATTTAAATTTAAAAAAATATATATATATATATTGTTAAGTTAGGATATGGATGGAAAAAGAAAATAAAAAATTGTTAGGACAATTATGTATTTTATACATCCATTTCAATTAAAATGTTAGGGTTAGTTGCCCTAAATAATGAAGGCAAAGAAAATAAAATGTTAGGAAAGGAAATAAAACACATCTATATGCTTTAGTCTTGAAAAATAAATTCCATGACCTCCTGTTTAAATGCGCCATTTTCCAAAAAGTTTAAGGATTAATTAATGGTGATTAAATTCTTTAAAAAAGAGTTTAAATTTTCACTTTTTTTGACAAAAATAATATGGCGCATTATTCTTTTTAACCTAAGTTGCAAAACGACAAAGGGTCTTATCGCGCTAAATAAATAGACTGCAAGTTGCAACGGTGGATCTTTCTCCCGCTCGAGATCGATGGTATAGGTTGACTTCGCATCCCCCCCCAACCATTTCTCATTAACACGAGGGGGGGTCCGATAAGCAATTTTAATGGTCGTCGTTATTGCATACGTTTTGCCACCATATGACTTTGCACCCCCCCCCCCCCCCGAAATCCACTGGTGGTAAAATTTTGTAATGACACTCTCTCCCGCGCCTTAATCGTTGTTCATTCAGCCGATTAAATCCCACCACATCATTTGACCGTTCTCCACTTGCGCATCCGCTCCCTAACCGTTTGTACTTCCTCCACTCGCTCATTAAATCTCGCTCCCAACCCGTTAAACTACTACGGTCATAATCAAGCCATTAAACACACTCATAACCTATAAAATACATCGCAACCTACCTTTTACCAGTTTTGCTTCATTCTCGTTGTTGATTACAAGTTGCCATATTTGCGCACTGTCCCCTGTCAGCAGATCTTTCTGTCACCACCATTGTCGCCCAACCATCATATTCACACTTTTCATTCCATCTCTCTGTTTAAAATGGCCTCGAAGGAAAAATCCAAAAAGCAAGTGACAAAAGAAGCAAAATCTAAGAAGCAGGTTGCAAAAGAGACAAGTCCACCAACCAAGTTGCAGAGGAAATCCCTACTCCCACATCTCAACTCAACCTGGACGTAATTCCTCTCACAGATGCCTTTTTCAAGATTGTGGACGCCCAATGTGAATTTGATTTTCATGAATTACACTTATGGTTCCGACAAAAGCACGTTGATAAATAGGACCTCATCAGGTTTTGGGAATCAATGTTACCCCTTTTTTCTTTTCCACAAACCCATCCATTTCCTGACCTCATATTTTGGTGCCAAGCTTAGTATGATCCTGTAAAGAGAGTAGTGGTGGCTCAAAATGGAAACATTTTGATCACCATGTCTCCGGAAACCATTAATCAAATTCTCTTATCCCTCAATTCGATTCTCTGGCTCATTTTTCACCAGCTGCACTTATGGATCTCTACCATAAGTTGACTTTCCCACATACAGCCCAGATTTTCGAAATCTTCTTACCTCACGATGTCAAATTTCCTAAAAATAACCCACCATACTCATCCTCCATTTTTCTTAAAGCTTCTAAACATTGTATTTCCCTTCTCTCTTACTTGTTAGGATACTCAGATGACCAGACAGTTGATAAACCCATCATTGGTTTCCTTTTTTTTTAGCAAGGATCAGTCACCATTGTTCATGTATAATTACATCCAATTCTTGGCTGAAAATATATATGAAAAATTCATGAATTTCACTACTCAGGGTGCGTTTAGTTACACTTATGTAATTATACATTTGTTTCTTTTTCAACGGGGAGATCTTCTGCCTATCCAGCACAACAAACAGGATGAAAAAGGAGTGAATCAATCAGCGATTCACTGGACTAAACTACTCAGGACTACATCAGCAAAAAAAACATTTTCAGAGTTTATTGATTCTTTCATACACCCAGTAAAGCAGCTGCTTACCAGTCAGACCGACCCAAGAATTAGAGAATAAATCAGGCAGATTCTACATTTGAGTGAGTGGGCTAAAATAGGAGATTGATATTTATACCAAAATTATACTGAAATTAGCATATATGGATGTGAACTCCCACCATACAAGCTCCCCAGATATGTTCCTATGAGAATCTTTTATCTAGAGTACATTCGACAGATGATAAATATGGATGACGTGCACTCTGTGTTAGGGAAAAGGAAAGCACAATTCAAGCTCAAAACTAGTATTGGATCTTTCATTTGCAATACTTCATCAGGAGTTCATAATTTTTTCTTAAAATTTAAAGTTACATGATTGGTTGAAACCATAATTATTGTTTAGATCTCATCTTCCTAATTCCATCGCCACAAACTGTTCAAAAAACCAATGTCGTATGAGGAAGATATCACATTCTGATCGAAATGCCAAACAGGTAAATTGTGGCAGTTTGACCAGGTTTGACTAGGATGCACAGTCAGCAAAGTGGTTGGATGTATAGTCAGCAAAAATGGAATATTATGAGGAATATTCCTTCCTCAGAACCAATCGTGGCTTGAAAAGTGTCAAATTTTTATTTGAAGGTATTGTTTGGGAGAGCCAATTAGAGGGTGCCACATGGATAGCCATGAGGTTGCCACGTGTCCCTAAAATGGCATGATAAATTTTTTTTGGGTCCGTGGGAATCGACCCCGAGACCTCCCTCTGGGCACGTGCATGTTTTACCACCCGAGCTACATGTTGTGACTTAACTGTGTTGGGCGACGATTTTATGTTATTTTTTATTGCAAATCACATTCGGGGTTGGGAACCGTCAGCGGTCCCCATAAACATATCACATGCTACATTTTAAATTCCAACCAACTGACGGTTAACGCAATATCCACCAGATCCAACCCACATTACATTAGCACATGGCACAGTTAAAATGTTAACGAAAACCCCGCGTGGTTTACGAAACCCAACGGTCAACCCCGGTTCAAAAGTTGAAACCACAGTTTAAATGTGGAGTGGATAAGTGCTCTGACGGTTGTGTAACAGCAGGTTTGACAAGTGTGCATGTGGCCACCCCCCAACCGCAAACAATAAATTCCGTAGTTAGGTTCAGCGGAACATTTGGAGGTCGTGCCATTTGTTGCGAGTATGCCTATTTTATCTCCAGTTAAATGGAGTTTTCCATTTTTAGAGGAGCTTTTCTAGGTGAAATTGGGAAAAAGTGTAGGAGGGCCAATTTTAGACCATTCTGAGTGAATGAATAGTAATTTTTGACTAATTGGAGAATTCTGGAGCCATTGGTGCATATAAAACAGCCATTAGAGCATTGTAAATACATGTATTAGCAAAATTGTGAGAATAATAAAATATGGACAAGCCATTGGGAGCTGGACCAACAGATGTAGCCTAGGAGGGGTGAACTGCTTCATCATGCCTACTGTGTAAATTTCATGTTGTGACTTATTTCTCTATTTTACACTGTTGCTAAGTGTTATTTAAGATTATTTTATGCTTCTAATTCACTAAAAATCATCTACAATTCATGTTCAAAATCCTCAATCCTTATGCAAACTAATGAACCAATTATGCACATGTTTTTAAACTGAAAAGACACTAAGCACAGCAAAACTAGTATAGCCATTTCAGATCAGATTGGTATCAGAGCTAGATTTTATTCTCTGGTGTTGTTTAGTGCAAAGAATTGTTTAACTATTTGCAAGTTTTAGATGCTTACAAGGCTGAAGCTCAAAAGAGGTGAAGGAAAATTGGTGGAAGCATAAGGGTCTCAAAAAGAGCCAAAGCAAAGGAGAGAAATATTGCCACAATTTCCACCACCTAGCTCACCTCCTAAAGAAGTAGAAGATCCATTAAGCATGCCTCATGAGGAAGGAGAAATCCATGAAGAAGTTGACCCTAAGGAGGAAGAAAGAGTGTTCAGGAAAGCATTCCTTGACATGACTGAGATGGTTAGAATCCTTTATCAAGAAAGGAATGAGAGACTGGAAGGAGAAGGATCGAAACTTCACAAAGAAGGACAAGGATCTTCAGGAGATAAACATGATGAAGATAAGTCAAAGAAGGGAAATGGAGGAAATGGAGGCAATGGAAAACCATCATCCTCACCCTCATCATCATCATCCTCTACTTCTTCTTCAGTACATCAGCCACACAAGTCAAAGAACACTTGTAAAATTCCTTTTTTTAAACTTGATGTTAAGTTTGAATTGCCAATTTTTTATGGTGAAGTAAATGCAGAAAATCTTGATAATTAGATTAGGTAATTGGAGGTCTATTTGAGAATACATAACCTTCAAGATGATGATACAAAAATTCAATTAGCTTCTTGAGGATGGAAGGTGCAACATTTGTTTGGTGGGAAGCCAAGACAAAGGAGGAAATCAAGAAACGTGGTAAGATTATTCTATCATGGTCAAATTTCATTACTACTATAAAACAATAGTTTTATCCATTAGTTCATATGAAAAAAGCCACCATGAACTGGCAGAAGTTTAGGCAATTAAAGGGACAAAATGTGCAAGAATACACCCAAGAATTTAGGAGAAGAGCTCTCTTATTAGGGGTAGATTTGTAGGCCAAGATACTTTTCTCAAGTACATAGGAGGCTTACATAGCTACCTAAAACATACTATTCTCATGTTTAACCCCACTAGTTTAGATGAAGTATGTGTTCGGGCTACACATCTAAAAGCTAGAGGGAAGAACATTTTTGAAGAGGGTAGAAAGAAACCTTTTAAGGGTAAAGCCAAAGAGAATACCTGAAAAGGTAAAAACAAAAATAATGCATCTATTAAGAAAGAGGGAGAAAAAGTGGTTTGTAAACATTGTTCAAAAGAAGGAAATGATGAAACTCATTGTTGGAAATTACATCCTGAATTGAGGCCAAAGAAACCTAATAACAAAGGGAAATAGAAAAATGTTGCTACAACTCAACATGATTTAGATCCGATTCGTGTGATGAATCTAAGATTAAAATCATAGATTGAAGAATATGAAGAAAAGAAATTGAACCACAGTAGTACATCAAACTGCCTCACAAGTACAACACCAATGGTTAGCTAGTAACAGAATTGTTTCATGAGGGGTCATATCCAAAACACAACAAGATTTATACATTGTTTGATAAAGGGTCAGCAAACTGAATTTCAGAATATTTAACAAACTTAACCTCTAAACCATACCACATCCAAAACCATATCCATTGGGTTGGATTTGTAGGGATGCAAATCTACATGTTTCAAAGAAATGTATATTGCGGTTTGCAATCACTACAAGATTTGTTGACACAGTTGAATTACATGTGGTTCCACTTGAAATAACTGGTATTTTATTAGGGATTCCTCACTTGTATGATAGTAAAGTGATATTCTATCGCCATGATAGCAAGTATCATTTATTCAAATATGGCAAGGAGTTCATTGTTAGAGCACATCACAAGAAGACAAGCATTGCTTTGGTAAATGTTGGACAGGTAAAGAGGTTGGTAAATTCAAGTAAGAATTTTGTTCTTCTTATGATTAAACCTAAAGCTGATATTAATCATGAATCATTTGAGCAATGTGATCCTAAGTTGAAATCAGATTTATATGATGTGGTTAATGGACATCATGAGATGTTTCAGGAGCCAACAGGATTGCCTCCAAAAAGGGAAATTCAACATGAGATTCAGTTGCAGCAATATTTTCCTCTTCCAAACATCGATATGTATAGGATGTCAATAATGAAGAATGTTGAAATAAAGAGGCAAATAAAAGAGATGTTGGATAAAGGAATCATAAGGTCGAGCACCTCGCCATGCGGTTCACCCACAGTCTTGATACCAAAGAAAGATGGGACATGGCACATGTGTGTAGATTTTCGAGCTTTGAACAAGATTATGATAAAACATCGTTACCCACTCCCAAGAATAGATGATTTTCTTGATCAACTGAAAGAAGAATTTTTTTTCACTAAGTTAGATTTACAAAGTGGATACATCAAGTAAGAATCGCATAAAGTGATAGAGAAGAAAATCAGATCAAACGAAACAAGGACTTCGATGTATGTCAGAAGGGACCTTTTCAGTTTGCACGCACCTATTTAAGGAAGTTATGGAAAATTTTTGGGAATACCTATCTCCTTAATTCCTTTGGTGACCAGGTACTTAGAGCTAGCATGCCTCAGCAAACAAGAGAAGATCATGTCTCTGCTGGAGAACAGTGCTCGACATTTTGAAGAAAGAGAAATTGTTTCTTAAGATGTCAGAGTGTCAGTTTGCAAAGACTTCCTTGGTCTATTTGGGACATATTGTAGGAGGAGGAGAGTTGAGGATTGATCCTTCTAAAGTGGAATCCATTGTGAATTGGCCCACACCCAAAACAGTAACCGAGGTAAGAAGTTTCTTAGGTGCAGCTCAATATTGTAAGAATTTTATTGCTAACTTTTCTTCCATCGCAGCCCCTATGCATGCAGTAACAAGTGTGAAGAAAGGCTTCCAATGGGGAGGAAAACAACAACAAGCTTTTGAAGCTTTAAAAGACAAGATCACTTCAGCTCCATTCCTTGCATTACCAAATTTGAGACAGCCATTCGAGATACAAACTGATGCTAATGATTATGCCATGTGCGTGGTACTTTTGCAGCATGGTAAGCCTATCGCATTTTATTCTGAAACTTTTAATGGTGTTGTGACTAATTATCCTACATATGACAAAGAACTATATGCATTGGTACAAAGTGTCAAGAAGTGGAAACACTACTTGATGGGTAAAGATACTATTGTACATACTGATCACCAACCATTACAGTACTTGCAGTCGCAAACAAAATTGCAACAATCAAGACATTTCAGGTGGATGGGATTTATTCAACAGTTTCACTTAGTTATAAGGTACAAGAAAGGTATATTCAATAAAGTTGCAGCTATGCTTTCAAGACCAATCATTAGTGCTTCTACTTTACTCAAAAATGATTATGTTGTACATAAGAGTTACATAGAACAATATGCACATGACATTGATTTCCAAGATGTGTATGCTAGTTTGAGTGAAGGGAATCAAGTTGAAGAAAAAGATTATCACATGCACAACAATTTGTTGTTTCATTTGGGCAAGCTATGTATTCCACAAGGGGAGAGGCTAAGTGGCATGAGAGAAACTCATTCATCTCTTATTGCTGGACACTTTGGGGTAAACAAAACAGTGGCGCATCTATAGAGGTATTGTTATTGGCCTTGCATGATAGATAGTGTGTCAAGTTTTATAAGAGGTTGTTCTATGTGTGCAATAATTAAGCCTAGTAATAGGAAGCTTGGGTTGTACATGCCACTACTAGTACCATCACGACCATGGGAAAGTGCCTTCATGGACTTTGTTGGAGGTCTACCTATGTTAAGAAAGCAACATGATTATCTTTATGTAGTTGTGGATAGATTCAGTAAAATGTGTATACTTATGCCATGTAAGAAAATCATTACTGTTGAACAAACTGCTAAACTTTATTTTCAAAATGTTTGGGTTCATTTTGGATTGCCAACTTCTGTTTTTAGTGACAGGGATTCCAAGTTCATTGGGAATTTTTGGTCAAATCTATGGAGAATGATGGACACAAAGTTGAAAAAAGGTATCGCTTTTCATCCAAAAACAAATTGACAAATCGAGGTGGTGAACAGAACAGGTGTGCATCTATTGAGAGGATATTGCAGCAAACATCTTAAGTTGTGGGATGAACAACTGCATTACATTCATCACGCTTACAACAGGGCAAAGCACTCTTCAACACAAACCTCACCTTTTGAAGTATGCTTTGGGTATTTGCCAAAATCGCCATTAGACTTCATCTTTGGGAAGGATGTTGCAATTTATGGCCATAGTGACATTGATAAGGATCGAAATTTCATTGAGAAAATTCAGATTATACATCAACAAGTTCAAGAACAGCTTGAGAAAAGTCAAAGCAAATACAAAGAGAGGCATGACAAACACTGGGTTGATCACAAGTTTCAAGAGGGAGATGAGGTATGGTTGCACATTAGCAAAGAAAGGATGCAAGGGGAAGGTAAAAATCTCAAACCCATTCGATATGGTCCTTTTAAAATCATAAAGAAGTTTGTTAACAATGCATTCCAACTTGACTTGCCTTCTTATATGCAAATGTATTCAATTGCTAATGTTGAAAAATTATGTTTGTATGAGCCACCTTTGATCGATGATCAAGGAAGTGATGTTCAGCTACCTTCTATTGAAGATTTCTCGCCATAATTTCTGGATGAGCTCAAAGAAGATACAATTCTTGACAGGAGGACAAGAGAATCAAAGAGGGGAAGCGTTGACTACCTTCGAGTTGGGCTCAAAGGCACTAAATCAAGCAAGGAAAAATGGATGGAGGTTGGAAAGTTCAGGGAGTTGTACCCTCATCTACTAAAAAAGTAATCAAGTCTTTTGGGGTCCAAAATATTCCCAATGGGGAGGAAAGATTAGGAGTTCATAAATTTTTCTCAAAATTCAAAGTTATAGTATTGGGTTGAAAGTAGGATGTTTGCGTAGATCTCATCTTCCTGATTCTAGCATCGTGAACGGTTCAAAAAACCAATGTCGTATGAGTAAGATATAGCGTTCTCATCAAAATGCCAAACATGTAAATTGCAACAGCTTGACCAGGTTTGACTTGGATGCACAGTCAGCAAAGTGGGTGGATGTACAGTCAGCAAAAAGGGAATATTTCACGGAATATTTCTTCCTTAGAACCAATCATGGCTTGACAAGTGTCAGCTTAGTATTTGAAAGTATGATTTGGGAAAGCGAATTAGAGGGTGCCACATGGCTAGCCCTGAGGCTGCCACATGTCCTTGAAATGGTGTGATAAAATTTTGTTGGTCCACAGGAATCGAACCTGAGACCTCCCGCCGGGCACACGCATGGTTTACCACCTGAGCTACACGTTGTGACTTAACTATATTGGGCAACAGGTTTATGTTATTGTTTATTTAAAATCACATTGGGGGTTGGGAACCATCGACGGTCCCAACCCACTAGTAGTCCCCATAAACATATCACATGCAAAGTTTTAAATTTCAACAAATCGACGGTTAACGCAATACCTGCCAGCTTCAACCTACATTACATTGTCACATGGAATAGTTAAAACATTAAAGAAAACCCCACGTGGTTTACGAAACCCAACAGTCAACACTGGTTCAAAAGCTGAAACCAAAATTTAAATGCGGAGTGGATAAGCGCTCCGACAGTTATGTAACCGCAGGTTTGGGGGGTGCGCATGTGGCCACCCTCAACCACAAACAATTAATGCCACAGTCAGTTTAGGCAAAACATTTGGAGGGCATGCCATTTATGGAGGGTATGCCTATTTTATCTCCAGTTAAGTGGAGTTCTCCACTTTTAGTGGAGCTTTTCTAGGTGAAACTGGGCAAAAGTTTAGGAAGCCCAATTTTTTACCATTCTAAGTGAATGAAGAGTCATTTTTTATTAATTGGAGCATTCTAGAGCCATTGGTGCAGAGAAAACAGCCATTAGGGCACTGCAACTACATGTATTAGCAAAATTTTGAGCATAATGAAAGTTGGACAAGCCATTGGGAGTTGGACCAGCAGATGTAGCCTAGGAGGGGTGAACTGCTTCATCATGCCTATTATGTAAATTTCATGTGGTGACTTATTTCTCTGTTTTACATTGTTTTTCAGTATTATTTAAGCTTATTTTATGCTTCTAATTCACTAAAAATCATCTACAATTCATGGTGAAAATCATCAATCCTTATGCAAACTAATCCAATTATGCACATGTTTTTAAACTGAAAAGACACTTAGCACGGAAAAACTAATGCAGTCATTTCAGATCAATACTAGATCAGCTGGTGTTGAAGTTGATGCATTGTTGAAGAAAATGGGTTTCCAACCAAGTTTCACCTGGTCTTATAACCCACATGGTATCATTTTTTCTTTTAGAGTTCAACTAAAAACAACTTCATATAATCATACCTCTAGACCAGAAATAGAAAAAATTATGAATCAAGACCAATGGGTCGAGGGAACACTCAAGAGGCAGATGAACAGTTTTTTTCAAATTCTAATGTACAGACCCCAGTCTCTGAGAGAAAGCAACAGAAAAGGATGAGAGAAGAGCCTCCACCTGCTAAAGAGATCATGAAGGAATTCATTTTGCAACGAAAGAAGCCAAAGGTTGGCTCAACTATACCTACAGAAGGAGGACAACCAAAGGTAATTGATCTTGGAGATACTCAAGTTTCTACATCAACAAATGTTTTAGTAACTCCTTCGTCATCATCACATGTCAGAGAACCTCTGGAAATCATCTGGCACTCAGAAGCTAGTTCTTCTAATGAACAAAAAATCTTCTTTAGGTTCCTTGACATCAAACATAAGAATGAGGCTTTAAAGTCCAATGTGTATAGTCAGTTTCGGAAATAAACATCAACTTCTCAACACAAGCTTCTTACTACCTTTGACAGTGAGAAAGGAAGAATAAAAATGGCCTTTTTGCAGGCAACAGTTCCTTTTCCTAAGTCTCATTCATAATATAAAAAGACTACGTTTTCATTTGATGCAAGTCATATCCATCATATTGATCAGATGGACATGCATAACAATCTGGAGAAATTCTCTTTTCAACTATGACAACTATAGCTATGTCACTCTCCAAACTCAAAACTGCATTGTCAAACGTTCAATCCGAGCTCAAGATTAAAAATTTGTCTTCATTGTCCAAAGATAACAAACTTAAATATTTGGAAAATCAAGATTGAATATATCCAAAGGACTGCAAAGCAGTTGAAGAAAGCATTAAGAAGAAAAATGCAAACATCTCTTCTCTGTGCAAACAGCTGAAATTTCCTTCAACTAAAGATCCACAGACAAAGGAAATTGTAGAAAATGAATATAACAATGAGGAAATTCTTAAATTGATCATTGAGAAAATCATACAAATAAGGAAAATGGAGGAACAAATTGAAGAGTTGTTAAAAGAGAAACAAACATAACATGTGGCTATTGATCCAATCACAGCAATTCAAACATCTTCTCCAGGTACAGAGCCTTCAACATCGACAGCAACTGATACAACAAAGTTAACACAAGATTTGGCCATTAAGAAAAAGAAAAATGAGAAGTTGCAGCAGATATTTCAGATTCTGGAATCACAGAAAATAAAAAATGACACTTTATATATGGAAGAGATGCAAAAGTCCCAGAAGTTGGGACTTAAAATAAAGAATTAGAAAGTGAATCCTTAATGGAAGAGACATTGGCTAAAGCCAAGCAAAACATTTGGGAAGACATCAGCAAATCTGACAGAGGTATGTCCATCCATACAAATAATTTTTGAACAGCAAGAGCTCATTACCAAGTGCAAAGCAGCTATAGAAGAACATAAAGAAATTATAAAGGAAAATCCAATTGAAGCTAATGATATGATCAAGGTGTTAAACTCAAAGAACAAAGAAGAATTGGAAGAGATTAAGATACTTGACAGAACTGCAACAATCTTAGAAATCAAGAAAGTCTTACAAAAGAGGAATTTAATCAATCAACTACAAACAAAATGTGAAGTTCTGAATATTGTCATCCAACGGTTTCATACAAAGTTTAATGTTTTGAATCATAAAGCATTACAAGGATTGGTAGGTCTAGATTAAAAATTGATTAAATTAGATGATTATTGAAAGAATCTATATACTATTATAGTGGATAAGTCTAAATTTTTAGGTATCAAGAGACAGATTACAGGGAAGGAATTTTTAGAGGCTTTGCAGTTTGATTTGATCATTCAACATCAAATCAAGCATTTGTTCATTCACAAGCCTAATTTCGTGAGATACACAAACGTGGATGAAATCTTTAGAAAGATGATGAATGTATAAATCCCAAGTGAAGAAAAATGGGATAAATTTTGTGAAACTATTGAATAAAATTTTGAAATTAATAGCATGCCAGCACAACAGATTTTCAAGGGCCCAGTCACCAACAGATTCCATCAAAAAGGGCACAGTCATCAATAGCTTCCACCAAAACAGAGAAACGTCATCCATATGTTTCCTTCTTCCTACTATTCTATTCTATTGTTATAATCAGTTTAGGATATTTCTCAGTTTTAAAAATTAGTATAAATAACTCTCATTACGAGCTATTAAGGGTTGCACCCTTGGATGAGTAAATTATGTAAAGCAGCATTGTACCAGTTTTTCGATCATCAATAATAGAAGAAGGATTCTGAATTTGTCTCATATAGCTTTGTTTCTTCTATGAGTTTTTCTTGTTTTCATTACACTATGTTTCCACATATGTTTAATTTTTATTAAGGTAACCAGGTGAGATTAACTGAAATCTCAGTCATCTTATAACTCCTCCTGAAGTTATTATTTATATAAAGAATGATTTACTAAACAGTATGCTTGTGCAAGTCCCTTTCATTTATAAATTGTCAGCATCTTGATAATGTTAAATGTATTATGTTGAACTTTTAGACATTCTGTTATCTCTAAATTGGTACTAATGGGCTGCTCCACCAGACAACTTAGAGTAACTCTTCCAAACCATATTTTTACTGAGGATTAGCCTCTTCAACCTGAGCGGGCTCTCACAATTTATCTAATGATTTTCTTAATTAGATCTTGAATCAGATGACTAACTCTGTGATAAGTGTCTTAGTGTATTTGATTGTAGGTGAAAAATCGCATAGATTTTACTACCATTGGGCTCATGGAGTCAGTATGAAGCTATCTAGTGACAAATGGTTCTCCTTATGGAAGCTGAGGCTTTTACTGTTTCAATGAAGAAAGATAATACTAACACACAGTAAATATTCAACAACTTAATGTCAAAAGGAAGTCAGAGCATGAGACCATGAATTCTGAGTAATTTAACATCAATACATTGAGAAAATATAATAAGATAACATAAGGCATAAACTTATTGCAACAGTCAAAGAATCTCAGGTTAAGCAGAAAACACCATCACCGTATATTATTGATATTCCAAATTTACAATAATAGTAGTCTCAAGGTAACATTCTCCAACCCTTTCTGATTCGATTTCTTATCTATAAATAGACCTTTTTTTATTACATAGGATCTGCCCAGTTAGCTGGATCATCGAACCATGACCTTGACACCTATCATAACTATAAACTACATTCTTGGAATTGAAAAAGACAGCTAGTCTCTAAAAGACATATACTTATAATAGGACTCTACTTTTACATTTATTACATCCATTTCTTCAATAGTGGAACAATTACATTGATAAGTATCATATGCTCAAGTGGTATTTACCATCACTAAGACATTCATGCATCCCCTAGATTTAAGAAACACCAGTCCTATTTTTTAGGAAAAGATAAACATCACTTCAATCCTTGTCTTCGTGTTGAGCTAGATAGATGACACTCCTGTCAAGTATTGAATCTTTGCTGGGATGGCCCACTATCAGCTTGGATGTCTCCAGGTGGTTGGTTGTTCTTCAACGCACTTTAAAAACCTCCACAATCCATTAAAATACTTCGTCACAAAAATAGAGTGACCTTAGGCAGTTTCGTAGTGAAATTTAGTAGCACGTCTACTTCAGTCATCCAAACTCCTATTTTTCCTTCTCTACTGATCAAGATATGTTTGTTAAGTCATATGGGCTAAACACCATCACTTTCCCTCCTTAGATCTCCATCAAAACTGGTTTTTTGGGTAAAAAATATCCTACAGAAATTTCGTAGATACCCTCAAGCCTGGACTTTGCTACGAAACTACCTAATTTGTCTGAAAACGCAGATTTGTCACTTTTCTTCAAAAATTCAGTTTCTGGACCAAAATTGATGTTTCCTGCAAGTTGTAAAATTAATCAAAAATGTTTTAAAGTAACCCCTCAGACTTTATGTATTTCATCTTTGATATCAGCAGGTTGTACCTCGTCAGGTTCATTTACCATTCTAATCTTTAGCCCTATTTTCTTCAATTCTTCTTGGATCATATCCATTTGGATTTCCAACTCCTTAACCTACCCTTTGAGACTTTCTCTCTGAAACTACAACCTTAGATTACTTTTCCTAGTTTTCTTCACCACTTTCTTCAGAGGAAGACTTCTCTTCCGCATTTTCTTGTCATTTGACAGAGTTTTGTCATATTTGTCCAACTGATCCTTCATTTCTTTTTCAAAGTCTGCCATTAGTTGTTTGTCTACTTTGGCCTCTTGTAGTTCAAATTTGACTTCAATAAATTCTTCCCTGGCCTCTCTTAATTGCTCCTACAATATTTATACTTCATTCTTTTCTTCAACTTGTTTCTTTCCCTTTCTTTGCACAAAGACCTCTTCTACTACTGGAGATAGGTATATAATGTTCTCTGGCTGCTTGCCTTCATCAATATTTTCTTCTCTCTTGCTCTCCATGGCACCTTTTGCAAGTTGTGATCCGGTCATTGGTTTTCTTGACTAGAAAATGAAACTAGCATCTTCTCCTACAAAATCTAATTTTTTGGCAGACTTACCTTTCTGCTTCTTCCTTCTATCCCCTTCAATATCTTCTGCTTGGAAAATTGGATATTATTCAATGTCTATTGCCTGGAGGATGTCTTCAAGATTGCCTTTGGCAATGTTTTGGTTCTTGTTTATCCTCCTGCTACCATGTTTTCTAATTTCCTATTTTTGACTTGCAGGTGATGGTTGTGGGACATCAATGTCTGGTATAGGTTCAGCTTCAATATACATTGGTTCCACAATAGGTTGTCCTCCTTCTTCATTAAATTATTCTATCACAACTAGCGATGAATTGATCTTTGGCTTTGAAATCTTTGTAGGTGTCACTGAATCTATTTCATATCCACTAAGAAAAATAAAAGATGCCCAATCTCTGTTTAACTTTTTTAATTCCTCCAACACTAGTAATTTGATCAGGCCATGGTGAAAAACTGATGTTTCACTACCCTCAGCCTTGGCTTGGACCTTATATGACATCTTCCCCAAGCTTCTAAATAAAAATAAAGGCAAGTCAAGGGGTTTCTTACCAATGAAATGCAAAAGGAGCCTAAAGTGATATGAGTATACCATGTGAAACCTCCCCTCGCAGGTGAAGTACTTTTGGATCAAAAATGAAAACTTTGAGTACTTTTCTTTAATATAACCCCTTGGGATGCCACTTGTCATGTCAGCTCCAATGTGCTCTTGTTCAAAAAATTCCTCACAGCTCTGCATTTTGAATTTTGTGCTTTTGAACCATTCCTTGCCTCCTCTAGGTATCTCTATAGCCTTAGAGATAGTATCAGGTGATACTGTGAAATTCAAAGCTCCTACCTTTGAGGTTGTCCTTGTAAAATTAGCTGCGAAGTATTTGGATATCTGAGTATGAAAAGAAGTGTAGACAACCAACATTCCTGAAAGGATCCATGAAACTAGACTCTTTATTTAATAATTTCAAGTCCATGGGCTCATATCTCACATAGTAACCTCCTTTATTCACTTTCTTCTTCGATGTCATTGCTCCTTTATACCCTTGTTGCGTTTTAGCTGTGACACTTGCAGAAGAACAAAACTTAGCAGCAATTTGTTTGAGCTATGAATCATCTTTTCCAAGGATGACACTATGCTTCTTCATGCAAAACTTTGACCAGGAATGACAAAGAGGTGCTTAGAGGTGAAGTTTAAAATGAAATTTGAAAATTTGAGGGAGAATGATGACAAATATGACTACAAAAAGAAATGATGGGTGAAACCACAATCTTGCATGCTTGGTGAATCATGGTAACTAATTTGCTGACATCACCTTTACCCTTTACCAATGAAAACTTGACACCTCACCCTGCTCTTTATTTTCTGCATAAAAACGCAGTTTCGTAGCGAAAACAGTTAAAATTTTGGCAGATTCGCTACGGAATTGTTAGGTAATTCCATACCAAAATTAGCTATTCTCTATTGTATTCGCTACAAAATGGTGAAAAACAGACAAGTGGTTTATTTTTTTTATTTCAAGGCATGGGTGCGAAAAATAAATGACATGGAATGAATTTCACTGACATGACAGGACTCATGGTGGGTTTAGACTTAGGATAAGCCTTATTACATATGTTCTTTTCATAAATTTCATGAATCTCACAATGAAAACAACATGGAACCGAGGTGAATGATATGCAAGAACCTGTCAATGAAATTTTAAAACTTATGAGTGATAACACATTCTTTAAAAAATTTCAAACTTATAATTAATTAAAACATTCAATCTGAATATTTGGTTATCATATCTTCTTACATAAGTCTACTTAACCATTTACAAAATCTTAAATCACTGTGTGAGATAAATGAGCAGCCCTTAGTATTATTTTTTTATATTATCTGAAATATTGAAGCATAAATGTTTGCAAAAGTTATTTTATACATTGGTCATCCAAAATTTCAAAACAAAACAAAACATTATAGATGCTTTAGCATAATTATTGACCATAATTATCTCAAAGGACAACATCAATCTGGCGTTGTTGCTGGGGATATCGAATTTGGACAACGATAAAACCCTATTCCTTTAAAGGTGATTAAAGGTCTAAATAGGTCAAAAAATTTCACCGGACAACTTCACTGAACCCATGCTGGCTCCTTCAAATCATACCAGGTCTCATTCTGACTCTGAAATTTTCTTACCTTTATCAAATCCAGAGAGACTGGTAAGACAAGTTTCTTCCAGAAGAAGACATCAAACCCCTTCTTCTGTCCCTCAACAGGAGACCACAACAGTTCCTGATCCTTTTAGATCTGGACCTATTCCTCTAGAATCAGAAGATATACCTCTTAGAGTACAGGATTTAGTATCCAAAGGAGTGGATTTTCAATCTGCCTTGTTAGTTCATTCTTTGGAATCTTATAAATTACCAGAGGCACCTTCTGAATATCCTATATTAGAACAAGATTTGGATCTAAATTTACCTGGATTCAAACCTACTAATTTCATTTCCCCTATCACATATTCTGCACTATCTACTTATGCACAGCCACAAGATATATTTTATCTTTATTCTAATCCCTTATTTGAGCACAAAGAAGGAGAAGAAGAGGTTCAAAAGTTGGTCATTCGAACTCGTTTAAGATCCCTAAGAAGGTCTTCAATTCCATTTCATTCTCCACCTCGCTCATCACCTCCTTATTCACCTCCTTCTTCCCCATCTTCATCTTCAAATTCTACTTCTCCTTCTACAACTTCCAGTACTGAATCTTCTACATCTACATCTTCAAGTATGGCTAGTTTTAGACCCATTGTACAAGCAAGATATGCTGCCCTATTACTCCCTTATCTACTCAGTGATTTTCCTACTGGGTATCTAAAACATCTCCCAAGATTTAATGGAGAAACTGGTTTATCATTTGAAGATCATCTAGCAGCATTTCTAGATTTTGCTGATAACATGAACATAGAACATGAAATTTTTATATGAGATTGTTTATGCAATCTCTAGAAGGAAATGTTAGGATTTGGTTTAGACAACTACCAGCTCATTCTATTAGATCCTGGGAGGAATTAACCACTATCTTTTAAAATAAATGGGGTGTGAAAAAGGATCTTTTTTATTTCTTAACAGAGATTGAAGAACTTAAAAGAAATTATGGTGAACCAATAGCTGATTTCATCAAAAAAATTAATAAAATTTATCACAAGATACCTCTTGATTGTAAACCCCCTATAGAAGTGTTGAGCATTGGAAAAGGTATGCATTTGCCATGTATTTCTTTATATTTTTCCTTTAATCATGACTCCTTTATATTCTAGAATGATAATATATTGAAGAATTACAATAGAATTGAGGAGATTAGTGCTTATTGTGAAATTAACTAAAGATTATCTTTTCTTCTATATAGGAACTAAATGAAGTGGGAAGCCACCATTCTAAAGGAAAAGATAAGGCAGGTGTAACTATTGTCCCTTCAACAAAAGGCCGTAGCCAGACAAGAAGATCAAGATCAGAGCACTCAGTCAAAGTAAAGAAAGGAATAGCACGGCACCATCGCAAGAAGACAAAACGATAGCCATAGAAGGAAGATAGAGTGAATCCCTCAGGATCTCTCGATCCTGAGGGATCGTTGCTCAAAGTTATCTGTATTTCTTGTTTCCTCCGCTTGCTGTTATAAAACAACAACGCTTGTATAAATCACAGAAATTAGACATCTTATGATTATTCAGATTCCTTTTGTAATTTCAGGATTTTTCATCGACTCTCATTAATTAAAACAGAGTACGATTGCTTGTAAACTCTGCTACATATGATTAATACATAAATTCGGTTTCCGTTCCATTATTTGATACTAGAGTAGTTCGGCGGTGCTTCATTAGCAGCTAAGGGCCCGGCCCTGGTGGATCCACTTGTTATTTGTACCTTTAATTTCCAATTTCAGTCGTGTGATGGTTTGCATTAGTTTTCATTTCCTTTAAACCGCATTGCTTCACAGTTACCTTAGTTTATAGCTTACGGTTTAATGATTTATGAAATTGGTGTGTTGCATCAGTGAATCGCGTTGCCGTTCCTTTCCACATAACAAGAGTATTTATTCTTTTATAATTTGTATTTTTATGCTTTGCAGATACAGAGCTTCGCTATTCAGGATTGTTGTTCATTTCCATTAATAGTTTTTTGTTCATTTCCATTAATGGTTTGTTGTTTATTTTCATTAAATAGTTTGTTGTTCATTTCCATTCATAGATTGTTGTTCATTTCCATTAGAAAGAGTTTGCTTTTTATTTCCAGTAAATAGATTTGTTGTTCATTCTTGTTAATTAGCTTTATTGTTTATTCCTTTTTGCAAGAGTTTGGTTTTGCTTTGGAGTGTTATTACAGAAAGCTTGTTTAGTCTATTTTCATTAGCAGCGTTAGTGATTTAACATAGTTACCATTTCCATTTAATTACTTTAGTGTGGAGTGTAAGATCATCAACTGTAAAGGACATTGGTTATTACTACCTATGTTCTCAGATTGATTACCTTGTTCATATTTGATTTCATTTACATCAATTGACAGAGGAAATATTTATTACTACTGCATCCTTGACTGATGATTGTTGAATTAGTGATTGAACTTCAGAACATTGAGTTTCGTATTGTTGTAATTAGATTTCATTTTCAAGCATCCGTTTACTCTTGTATTTAAGACATTGTACTGCACATTGAAGAGCATTACTCTTAGATTAAATTGCCGCCTCAGACTGAGTACACTCTTGAGATAAAAATTCATACCTGGATTGATAATTAATTTAGGATAAACATGTGTTAAAAAGACACCTTTTATACCTCAACATTTTGACGTCGTTGCCGGGGAGAGTGTAGCTATTTAGAAAAGAGTGATGTATATTTGATTTTCTCTGCTAGGGAAGAACTGGGTATTAAAAATGGAAGGTAAGAACCTGCGTACCGAGCGAGGAACATGCTCGTTCATCTGCCCGCTTCACAGCAGAATTGAGTGAAAATTTAAGGTAGGAATGAATGCTTGCGTTTTTTTTGAATGACTAGAAAATTTAAACAAAACAAAATTCCTTCCAGACCTGAAAAACCTAATGGACCAGTGACCCTTGGGCGAACAACCTTTATTGACAATATCATTAAGAAATTCGAATCTCAGCCATCAGTAGGCCCTAGAAACATTGCTTCTAGACAACCTACTAGTTCCCTTCAGGCCACAGAATCACCATCTGTAGCTTTTGCTGAGGTGCATAGTCAAACAAAAGAGAAATATTCTCAAGAAATTGAGAATTTCGCCCAATTTACTTACAAGAAGGTAACTCTAGTAATATCCGTGAAGGGGAAGGAGAAATAGGGGAAATAGAAAAACCAAGATCCCCTCTTGAAGTAGTCCAAACACTGAGTAGCCCAGATAAGGGAAGTGCTGTCAAAATCATCTAAAACAAAGTTAAAGAACTTGAAGAACCAAAATCCCCTCGGATAATAATTCAGCAAGGGACACTCATTATCCCAGACCAAGGAAGTGTTGTTAAGGTCATCCCTACTCCTTCTAGTCAGCCTAGGAATAATTCCCTAGAAATCCCAGAAGGACATTGGCACATATTCGATCAAATGGCCCACAACCAGCAACCACCCCAAACTTCCACACTGCAATATCCCATTATGAACACTGCAGTTAATGCACCGATGAAGGCCATTCCTCACCAACATATTCCTACATTCCATGGCTTAACATCGGAAGATCCAGATGCATTTCTGTTTGAATTCAATGTATTATGCAGAGGGTATGACTATACCACCGATCCCCAAAAGTTAAAACTACTCCCCTCCACATTAAAAGAAGCAGCTCTAAGATGGCTTATGGGGTTAGGTGGAGGTGTTATAAATGACTAGGATCAGATGAAAGCTTCTTTTCTAAAGAAATATCAGGATTATTGTACGTCCAGGGAATCAAAACATGAAATATTTCAGATGAAAGCAAAACCTAATTAAACATTGGAGGAATATGTAGAACGCTTTCAGTACAACCTCCAGAGATCACCCTATGCATCTTTACCCTTACCTAATAATGTGTTAAAAACTACATTAAGTAAAGGGATGAAGGAACAATGGGTTGAAACATTAAACATCATGGGAAAAGGCGATATATATCAAGAAAATTTTGTTGACATTATTGATTTATGTATCAGGAGTTCAAGAGGCAGCACAAGACTAAAACCAGCAGAACGTGACATGATCACAAGGGATAGCAAGACCTCCGGTGGAGGTATAACCCACACAGAAATTGGCAATCTACTAGAAGATTTAAAAACTGATATTCTAGGGACTCTGACAACGCAGCTTGATATCATGCAAGCTAAACAAAAGCAAGCAGAAGTAGAACAAAATTTGGCAATATTCTGCCCTAGATGGAGAAAGAAACATAGCCATAAAGAGTGCATGTTGGATATAGTCCAAGTTTGTGCCATCTGCACGAAAGATCACTCTACAAAAAGTTGCCCCTCAATCCCAGGATTGAAAGCAGTCTACAAAGAAGTGGAAGAAGAAACAGAAACAATATACCTACTCAATCAGCGTCGTCAATGGCAGCCACGACAAACAGGTATGCCCATTGATCCATCCTCTTCTTTTCAGTCTCCTCAGTATAATGCTCAGCAATTTAATGGAATTTGGCAAAATCAGCCACCCTTTCCTAGTTGGTCACAACAGCCATTTCCTACACCACCATGGCAAAATCAAACCAATTGGTCAAATTTTCCTTACTATCCACCATTTTGGAAAAATAATACATATCCAACACAATGGTCCCCCTCCACCTCACAAAGTCAGACCTGGTAGTCGAACTAGAAAAGATCTATGAATCAACCAGCTAGAACGATTCCTCTCCCTCCACCTACACTGCCAGCACCATATACATTACAACAAAATCCCCAGACCAACTTAAGACTGCAACTCCCATCCCAACCCAACCCGAACCCTAATAATAGACCAGTTCAATCTGTTCAAATAATCGAAGCACCAGAACTAGAAACCGAGTTAAGGGAATGCAACAACCTTCAACTAAGGTCTGGGCGCATAATAGAATCAGAGGGAGACAAAAATATTTAAGTTGAAAATACGTTACCTTCAGAACAAACATTGCAAAAGGGGAGAATGTGGTTATACAAAAAACTCATGAGCAAGCAACCACCTCTTCTCCACCATTCCCAGAACGATTAATCATACCTCGTCCAATAGAACATCCTGACTTTGATCTTCTGGGAGAACTGAAAAAATTGTGTATAAAAATCCCACTCCTCCAAGATATCCAAGATATTCCCATTTATGCAAATACCATCAAAGAGCTATGTATAAGAAAGCCAAAGGGGGGAAAAACAACTAACCCAACTGTCCAAGTAGTCGGCACTCTATCTGACTTACTATCAGGAAGAGAAGCACCTGTAAAGTATAAGGACCCAGGAAATCCTATAGCTACAGTGCAAATCAATGGAAAATCATTTCCAAATGCCTTAGTTGATTTGGGAACTGCAATTAATATCCTAACAACCACCACTTTCCAAAAACTTGGCATTACATCATTAGATCCAACAACAACCTTATTGGAATTGGTTGACCGATCAATAATCAAGCCAGAAGGCACACTACATGATGTAATGGTATCTGTAGACTCTTGGGAATACCCTGCCGACTTCTTGATTATTAACCCCAAAAACCGGCTAGATGGACACCCTTTAATCTTAGGTAGACCTTAGCTGGCAACTGTTGATGCCTAAATTGGCTGCGAGCAAGGCAGCATGACTATAACTAGAGGGAGTTATGTCAAGAATTTAGCCTTATACCCTCCAACCTAGCCAAGCCTAACAATGATAAAAACAAAGAAACAGCTTGTATCATACTTCATAGAAAACATTAGATCACCATTAACCATAGAAGATGCCCTTGACTTTAAAAACCAAACAGAGGATGACATCATTAACAGTTTTATCAACCAACCAAAAACCAGATCCCATTTGTAATGTCACATGATCAAGGCAGCATTTGATAATGAAGAAGAAGAAGATCTCCTGAAAGACATTCAAGAAGAATCAATACCTACCACTTATGTTTACAATAGAAAATCTATAGAAATTGAGCCAGGAAAAACTCTGAATATTAACAAAAAATTGATTTTTGAACAAGAAGAAAAATTGGTCCAACTACTAAAAAAATATAAGGGAGCTTTTTCATGGGATTACCCAGACACGAAAGGAATTGATCCCCAGTTATGTATGCACCACATTTATACAGAAAAAGATGCTAGACCCATTCGCCCACCCCAATGAAGATTAAACCCTCATCTTAAGGATATTGTGAAAGATGAATTACAAAAACTTTTGGATGTCAACTTTATTTATCCAATATCTGACATCAAGTGGGTCTCTCTACTAGTAGTGGTGCCTGTTGGAACACCTAATCCTACATGGGTAGGTGTGGAATACGAAAAGTCACAATGGAGTCCAAGTGACCTTGGAATGAGAAACCAAGAATCACACTATTGTATTATAAATGTACATCTTTGTATAATGGAAAATAAGAAAGCATCACGCTTATCCTTCATTGTGTTGAGTCTCTTGTGTGTGTGTGTTCATTCTTCTCATACACCATGTGTGTGCTTCAACATGGTGTTTAACATGGTATCAGAGCGGGCGATTGCTGGCCCTGCTCCACTTTGAGTGAGCCATTTGTGTTTATGGCATGTGCATATCTGCAAAAATTCTTGACATTTTTGCAGCACTCAGAGTTTCTGCAGCAGACATTTTGCCGCATTCAGAAAGTGGTTTTGGAGAAGGAGCAGCATTCCAGCACTGGTTTTGGAGAAGAGCAGCATTGTGCATCTGAAGGTTTTCGTTCTGAACTTCCATGCAATTTCTACATTTTAATTTTGCATTGGAGAGCTGCTGAAAACACTGTTCAAAGTGGGGTTTTGAAGAAAAGTCTTGGTTTTTCAAGTAAAATTTCTGAGTTTTTCCATTGAAAGTTTCTGCAATTCTGGGTTTTTAAGCTGTTGGAAAATATTTTAAAGAGGGTTTTTGAAAATATTTCTGAGTTTTCACTGAAAAATTTCTGAGCTTCTAGACTGCATTTCTCTGCTGCTGGGCTACTGGGAGATTTCTAAGTTTGCACTGAAAGAAATCTGAGTTTTTCTGTTGAAAAATTC
Organism: Pinus albicaulis; assembly: GCA_034641835.2. Lineage (NCBI taxonomy): Eukaryota > Viridiplantae > Streptophyta > Pinopsida > Pinales > Pinaceae > Pinus > Pinus albicaulis. The sequence goes on from CM076572.1 coordinate 1,046,504,257, forward strand.
TTCATATCTGCATTTTTTGCTGCTGGATTTGTTTCTACTGTATATTTGAAAGGAAAAATTATGCTGCCATTCTGCAAAGTCTTTTATTCTACTCTTTGATGTTATATTAAAAATTTTAAAAATTAAAATTTAAAAAAAAAAAAAAAAAAAAAAAAAAAAAAAAAAAAATCTCTGGGCAAACTTTGCCCTCATCCCTCCACGCTTCCCACAACTCAACGCACTACCCATATACAGCCACTCTCCTCTCAACCCACTCCACTCAAACGCTCACAAGCTCATCCCACGCTCTCCCCAATCTGCATCTACGCGGCCTCCTCTAACCTGCCTACCCCTGCAGCTATATTCTGCTCTCCCTAACACATCGACTCACAGCAGCACTCAACCCACGGCCTACCCCAACATCCACACTCAAATCCTCACCTCGCCTAAACTGCGTCCCACTCCCCCTCACGCAGCCCACTCGACCTGCAAACTCACTCCACGGCCGCTCTCACTCCACCACAGCTGCTCTCACTTGCGCTGGCCTCTCGGCCCTTCCACACAGATCTTGCCGCTCTCACTCCACCACAGCTGCTCTCACTTGCGCTGGCCTCTCGGCCCTTCCACACAGATCTTTCCGCCCTCTCCCTAATCGACCACTCGTGACTCGAACTACCCCCCTCACAGCTGCGTCCCTCCCCTTACTCTCTCTCCTTTCAAACGCTTCCCTCCAACGCTCTCCAGATTTTTTCATTTTTTTAATTTTAAAACTTTCAAAATCTCACACTCACCTCCCTTATCATTCCTACTACCTGTTCCTTACGCCTCCCCTCTTCCCTACGCCATCCTCTCCAACGACTATTCAACTCCCTCCATACAATACGCCCTCTCCCACATTTCTGTATTAAATTTTTTTAATTCGATTTTTAAGATTTTCAATTAATATCTCCTCCCTCCATTCATAAAACTCTCTCCATACAATACGTCCTCCTTTTTTAATATTCACCCCACTTTTTCATATATTACTTCCCCCTATTAATAAATTTCATTCCTTTTAAAAAAAAAAAATTAACTCCCATCCTTTTTTAATCCCATTTTAAATTAATCCCTTTCCCATTTTTTAATTAATTAATAAATTAATTAAAAAAACAACAACAACAACAACAACAGAGAGAGAAAAGAAAAAGAAGACGTGAACAGCAGAAATGAAGGAAATGACAAGTGAGCAGATGAACTAAATACATAGAGAAAATTGCAGATTTGCATTGTGATTTGTGGCATTGATTTGAAGGATGATTTTTTGAAGAAATTGACATTTGAAGACGAGTTGTTATTGGTGCAAAACAACTCTTTGAAGAAAGAATTCAGCTGCCATAAAGGCTTCTTGCATATTGTTTTTGCTGCATATTGTATTGAACTGACATTGATTTGCATCTTCATTCAAGACTTGAAGTGTATTTGAGTTGAAAAATTGTTGATTGCCTTCCATCATTTGAGGAGCAGATTTTGTACTTTGATATTTCCATAGTTGGAAATTCTTTAGAGTCATTTGTATTTATTGTTGAATCACATTGTAAACGGGTGCATTTTCGGTTGAAGCCGACACCCTTTCATTTTTTGAGCCTAAGTTGTTGAAATGGATAAAATCAATGAGGCTTTAGAGTTGTTGAAAAACCTCATTCATTCCAATGTTGATGATATGATAAAAATGAGCATGGATGCTCTTTGTAACATTCAAACTTGTTTACAAGATGCTTAAGAAAAGATTGAGTTTTTGCAGTTGGAATCTCAGCTCCAACAAGACGAACTTCAGCAAAAGAGTCACCATTCTGAACCTGTTTCTGTTTAGAAGATTGTGAAGGACTCTCATCAGAAGAAAGAAGATAAAGTTCCAGTTGATTCACATTCAGTTCCTTGTACTAGAGCAGATGTACATGCAGATGCAGTAGTTCAACCTGCACTTCTCAAGCCCATCATCAGACCTTGGGAAGAGCTTGTCCACAACAAGCACCGAACTGGTCTTGGATATGACAAGGATGTGACCTTTCATATTCCAGACTACACAAAGCCCATCAAATTTCAGAGTGCCGGATTCCTATATGATAGTTCACCTGCAGTTGTTCCAGATCATGCTCCACTTCCACAACATCAGATTGTAAAATTCCAACACTATGATCGAGTTGGCCATATGAAAGATCACTGTTTTGATCTTCATCCATGCAAGCACTGTGATTAGCACACCCATTCTTCAGATAGATGCTTCAGACACAAGCCTCCTGCAAGAACCAAGATTCATCTTGGATGGATTGCTTCTTGGCAATGGACATCAGCAGCCAAGAAGAGGTTTACGACACATGTTAGAACTTGTTCACGGATATTGAGCAAACTTGCAGTTGAGTTTTCGCCATCATCTCACCTTGTCCCTGACAGGGGGGAAAATGGTGGTCATGTACAAGCTTCGACGTCAGATCAAGTGAGCCTGAGCCACAATCTCTCATTCCATGTTCAGAGTTGTAGCCAGCAGTTCAAGCGAGCTTGAGCCACAATTCGTCATTCCGGATTCAGAGATGTAGCCAGAGACATGGATGCCCATGAGCATGCCTTCGGTTGGTGGACAACCTTAAACCATCATCTTTGGTTGGTGGATAACCTAAAACCATCACAAGTAGTAGACCTCCCTTCTTTTAGGTCGAAGGTCTCCCTTTCATATATGAGGAACACTTCCTCTAGCAGAAGCCTTCAGCTTCTTGCCAGCTTTGGTTGAGTTCCAGGAAATGCTTCAAAGCATTCCAGATTTGTTGGTAATCCTAAAACCATCACAGTTAGTAGACCTCCCTTCTTTTAGGTTGAAGGTCTCCCTTTTTTATGAGGGACAATTCCTCTAGCAGAAGCTTTCAGCTTCTTGCCAGTTTTGGAAGAGTTCCGGGAACTGCAACAAGTTTTGCGTTCCAGTGTTTGTGGTCATCCTAAAACCACCTCTTTTTTCCAACATTTTAGAGAGTTGATTCAGCCCAAGTGTTGCCATGTATACTTTGCAGATTTGTATTACAACTCTTTTCTTGGACTCACACATACCCCTTCGGATTAAGGGGGGATGTTGGAACACCTAATCCTACATGGGTAGGTGTGGAATATGAAAAGTCACAATGGAGTCCAAGTGACCTTGGAATGAGAAACCAAGAGTCACACCATTGTATTATAAATGTACATCTTTGTATAATGGAAAATAAGAAAGCCTCACGCTTATCCTTCATTGTGTTGAGTCTCTTATGTGTGTGTGTTCATTCTTCTCATACACCATGTGTGTGCTTCAACATGGTGTTTAACAGTGCAAAAGAAGAATGGAAAGTGAAGGATATGTGTAAACTACAGAGAACTGAACAAAGAAACCCAGAAATACCACTTTCCCCTTCCTTTCATTGATCAGGTATTAGATACATTAACAGGAAAGAAATTATTTTCTTTCTTAGATGGCTTCAGTGGATACAATCATATTCAGATTGCCCTTGAAGACCAAGATAAGACTACTTTTACCTGTCCTTGGGGGACATTTTCTTACAAGGTTTTACCCTTTGGTCTATGCAATGCCCCTGCTACATTTCAGAGGGCCATTCTCAGCGTCTTTTCAAATATAATAAATGAAGGGCTCGAAGTATATGTGGATGATTTCACACCTTATGGAGATTATTTTGAGCCAGCATTAGAAACATTGGAAAATGTGTTGCAAAGGTGTATTGACACCAAACTCTGCTTAAGCCATGAGAAGTGCCACATGATGATGACCGAGGGACTCATCTTAGGTCATTATATCTCAGCAACTGGAATACAGGTAGATCCAGCTAAAATTCAGATACTTTTGTTAATACCTACTCCTACCACACAAATAGAGGTACGTAGCTTTCTCGGATTTTTTGGTCATTATAGAAGATTTATCGAGCATTATTCTCAAATATTTGCACCTCTATACGCACTAATAGGGAATGTTGATTTTAATTGGACAGATAAATGTGACCATGCTTTTGAGGATCTGAAAAAGCTTCTATCAACAGCCCCAGTGCTAAGGGGCCCAAATTGGGATTTGCCATTCCAAATTTCATCTAATGTTTCAGACATAGCTATTGGAGCAGTCCTTGGGCAGGAAGAAGATAAAAATTTAAAAAACCATATGCAATTTATTATATTAGCAAGAATCTATCTCCTGCTGAATTAAAATATAATGTGACTGAGAAAGAATTTTTCGCTGTAATACATGCTGTAAATAAATTTAGACATTATATAACTGGGTATCTTGTAGTTTTATATACAGATCACTCTGCCATAAAATTTTTAGCAAATAAACCTGTTACAAATGGTAGAGTAACAAAATGGTTGATTCTATTGCAGGAATTTGACATCACAATAAAGGATCGACTGGGAAAAGAGAATCATGTAGCTGATTTTCTCTCACGAATGCCAAAACCAACAGACGCAGCAGCAGTCGAAGATCAGTTCCCAGATGAATATTTGTTTGCTGTTACTGCCAGAACCCTATGGTATGTTGATGTTGAAAATTATTTAGCAGTAGGTAAATTACCTAAGAATCTAACGCCCAATGAACGAGAACAAATAGTACAGCGCAGTACCCGATTCTCTTGGATTGGGGGTTACCTATTTCATACCAGAGCATATATGCACATCAGAAGATGCATCTGAGAAGATGAAATATTTGACATCCTGAAAGCATGCCACGATGGGCCATGTGGCGGACATTTCGCAGATCGCAGGACCGGTCACAAGGTTTTACAAACAGGCTATTACTGGCCTACAATTTTTAAATATGCTAAAAAATTTATACAAGCTTGTGATAGTTGCCAAAGGGCAGGACGCCCTGGATAGTCTGATGAAATGCCTTTGAACCCACAGTTAGTAATCGAGCCATTTGAGTGTTGGGTGCTTGGTTTTGTTGGTCCTATTAACCCACCATCAAATCAAAAAACATATTTACTAGTTGCAACAGAGTATGTTACTAAATGGGTTGAAGCAAAGGCACTTCCAAGAGCTACAGAGGACTCTGTAATATAGTTCCTTTTCCAAATATTTGTGCGATATGGCCTCCTAAGGGATGTAATTACAGATGGAGGACCACAATTTGTAGGTAATAAAATCGCTACAACATTAAAAAATTACCACATTCAGCACAAAATCATGACCCCATACCACCCACAGGAAAATGGCCAGGTAAAGAGCACGAATAAGGTGATAGAATCTATACTGAAAAAAAAATAGTTGCATCACACTGATGTGACTAAGCTTTAAGATTTCCGGAAGCCTTGTGGGCATACCAAAAAACATGGAGAAATACCACTGGGTATTCACCATATCAATTAGTATTTGGAAAAGAACCTATCTTTCCAATAGAATTTGAAATTCAAACATTAAGAATAGCCCAGGAGGTGGGTCTGAATTTAAATGAAGCCCAAATCAGCAAATTACAGCAAATCAATGCGTTAGATGAAATTAGGCTCTTCGCCCTCAAGCACACTGCATTAATTCAACAGCAGAGAGAAAAATGGCACGATGCCCTCATTAAAAATAAAATCTTCCACGAAGGAGATTGGGCACTCCTATATGACTCCAGGTTTCAATATTTTCCCAAAAAACTCCAGACACGATGGCTTGGACCTTATGATATACAGAAAGTGCATGACAATGGCACCATTACATTAACTACCATTGATGGATCTGGACATTCTTTCAAAGAAAACGGTCATCGACTACGACTTTACCATAAACCACTTAATCGAGAATCCTTTTACCAGCAATTACGGGGAGATTCTACAATGCAGATTCTTGTTGAGGAAGATAATTCCTCCTCAGCACTTATTCACTGATTAATTCCTTTATTTCTGAAACTTGTACATAAGTTTTTCTTTTTAATTTTGCCTGTATAAACTGTTTTTTGTACAATTTTTTTTTTTTGTGTTGTTCCTATTAAAGGAACATCAATCTTGTGTGCTTTTATTTTTTGTGTTGTTCCTCTTAAGGAACAGTTGTTGTTCCTCTTAAGGAACAGTAGTCGTTCCCCTTAGGGAACAGTAGTCGTTCCTCTTAAGGAACAGCGTGTCTGCGTGTTCATCTTTTTGTTGTTCCTTCCAAAAGGAAAAACATTTCCGCTAATTGTTTTTGTTGTTCCTTTCAAAAGGAACAACATTTTCGCTGAATGTTTTTTATTTAACTTTCAAAAGGAACAACATTTTTTCCAATTGCTTTCGTTGTTCAAAAGGAACAACAATTCCGATGATTTTTTTTGTTGTTCCTTTCAAAAGGAACAACATTTTTTCCGATTTTTTTTGTTGTTCCTTTCAAAAGGAACAACATTTTTTTCGATTGTTTTTGTTGTTCCTTTCAAAAGGAACAGCATTTCCGCAGATTTTTGTTGTTGTTCCTCTTAAGGAACAGCAGCTGTTCCATCCAAGGAACAGCACTTTTGAGTGCATTTTTCTTTCTTAGAACAATACTTTGAGAATTTTTGAGAATTCTTCATGATCATTTTAAGGCAAACATACAAATTTATGCAAGGACACAAAAATTAGAGGTTACTGGAATCATCATATCAAAGAGAAATTGTAATCTTTAAAGAAATTGCTTTGTATTGATAAGAAAAAAGGAAAGGACACAACTATCTATATCACATTGTTGTCTTTATTTTCACTAAAACTAATTTGATTGATTATTTTTATCATGTTGGTTCTTCCCTAATCCTCATAATTCTCTTTGACTTTTATTATTGAATAAGAATAAAGGCATAATTTCCTCTATTGAGATGTTCAGACTTCTTCCACCATCCCTACTCTTAAGGAGTGTTGAGCCATCCTTTATACATCAATAGGCAAGTGCTATATAAAAGAAAAAATAAATCTATACAAGAATTCTATGATATGTAAGATGGAGGATAGGGGGTCTCATCACGAGCCAGCCTACCATGATCATAAGGAAGCAGTGAAGTGGCTTTCCCATTATGGCCACCACACCAGGGACATGATCCAATGGGCAACTCAGACAAATAAACAGTCCTTGGAACAGGAGGTCTCATCACGAGTCGACCTGCCCACCTTTCACTCCTTCCCGGTGAATGGCATTGTGATTCATCTGGTTCCCAAACCAGCACAATGGCCTCCATCATGACATCACAAAGCACTTTCATAGGCATATATGAAGGATTATGGTTCCAAGGGTGAAAAAGCAACTTTGTCAAGGTTATGGACACCTGTGGGCAACAGAGCTCTGCTGATGGTATAGGAGTCATATTTTTCACAACTCAATAGCAATTATAAACCCTTTTCTTATATCTTTATCTTATATACAAAGGATGTTATGATCCTAAACCCCTTTGATTGAACCTTTATACATGAAATATTGTTTATCAATCAATCATAATGGTTTAAGTGAATATTGACCGCATAAGCACTTTTATTTATGTCCGCTATCCTTTCCCTTATTTTCGAATCATTACATAGCATTTCATATCTATTCATGATTTCATAATATGCCTCGATTTCAGTAATTTGATAATTTTTGGATCATATCATAAGTATGCATGCCTTTCTATGATGTACAACTACCTACAGTATGTTGCTCCTCCATTGATCCAGGTGGATATTGGTGGCCACCCGCCTATTCCACTTGGGCCCCCACCATTGTCTCTTTCAGTTTTTCAATTTCGGCATAATTTACTATGTTTAGCAGTTTTTCGGGTCCTGAACTTCCGGAGCCGTTTTGAGGCCCTAAACGAAGTTTTTTGGGCATCGCGCCTCCAACGAATATCATTCTGTTCCGGAATGATATTCATGGCGAAATTTTTAGTCCTCGGATAGAGCTTTCTAATGATGTATCATGTGCGTCAAACGTAGATAGTATGCCAAAGTTACGTCCCTGGGAAGTTGAAACACCAATTTACCCAAACGGGGCCCATAGTTTTGGCGCTTCATCTCCTAGGGTTAGGTTTTTGGATGTTTAGGATTCTCCATTGTTTCTCAATAATAAATAGGCCCTCGAGCCTCCTTGTAACTCAGTTCAGAGGCCTGTAGCCACCACATCTCTTCTCAAAGATAGCTACCAGCGCCCTAGCTAGTTTTATTTCCATTGTCTGTAAGCGAATTTCAGTTCTTTGATATGAATGAAATGAAGTGTTATTTCCGCTGCATCTCTGTATTTATGGTTATATGTTTATTCTGTTGCATTCCTGCATAAATCCGGATCAGTGGTATCAGAGCGATCTGCTTTTTCTCGATCCTTCTTTGCATGTCCCCAACGAGGTCGGGGTATAAGGAGCTAGGGCTTGATCTGGTGGAACCTTTGCAAGATCAGCCTCGCAAACCTCGATGGACGCCCATGGGGGACGAAAAGAAAGATGAGGGAGCAGGAGATCCTATCAAAATATTGCTCGAGGAGGCCCTCGAAAAACAAAGGAACGCGATGATGGATAACTTTGTTCAGATCCTTCAACGGTTGCCCACCGGCGGCGCATCTGCATCCAGTAGCCACTCTGGAGTTGCGACTCCCTTTAAGGTACAAGTAAATTTTGACATTCCCATATTTGAGGGTCAAATAGACGCAGATGCCGTAGATAGATGGTTGAATCTATTAAAAGGATATTTCTCTGTTCATGACTTTTCAGACCGGGAGAAGATTATTTTTGCACTCCTCAAAGCTACCCCCCATGTTAAGGACTGGTGGGAAACCTACTGTGAGAACAAGGACCAGACAGAACCCTCTCTGTTCTCGGTCGTACCAACTTGGAATTCTTTTCGAGACGCCGTCAAGGAACAGTACTATCCCGTGGGGAGCTATGAGGACAAGTACATACAATGGACCACGCTGCGACAACAAAGGGATCAAGATGTGCACGAGCTGACGAATCTGTTCCATACCCTGCGCACAAAGTTGGGTATCAAAGATTCAGAGAAACATTTAGTGCTAAAGTATCGCAGCTGTCTGCACAGATACATTCAGGAGGAAATGGAGTTCCTCGACATCTCCTCGCTTGGTACGGCATACCGGTATGCTGCCAAGATTGAGAAGAAATTCAAACAAAAGAAGCGAGACTTTGGATCTGTGAATCAAAAGTAAGGGAAAGGTGCTTCCAAACCGCAGAAAAAAGGACAAAGCCAAGGCATGGCGGCTAAAGAAAACCCATCAAAGCCACAAGAAAAGAACAGCATCGCAAAGCCAAAGAAGGACACGGGAAAGTGGTGTGAGTTCCATAAGAGCTCCACTCACAACACAAGTGAGTGTCGAGCCAAGCAGTCACTAGTGGCCGAGATGAGGGCTTCTGAGTCAGATGCATGCTCCGACTCCGAATCAGAACCTGAAAAGGGGAATGAAAAAGGGAAACAGATTATTGATGCGGAGCCCAATGCCATTGTTGCCACTACAAAGATCCAGAAGGAGGAACCGGAAGATCCAGAGGAGGAGGAACGTCTCTTCCACTCCCAGATGTGGGTAAAGGGCTCCCCTGTACAGTTCATTGTCGACAATGGGAGCCAAAAGAACCTCATTTCAGCAGACGCCGTGAAGCGGTTGGGCTTGCCAACCACAACTCACCCACATCCATACACCATCGGGTGGCTTCACCAAGGACGAGATCTCCGCGTCAGCCAGCAGTGCCGCCTTCCCTATAGCATCAAGCCCTTCACGGATGAGGTATTATGTGATGTTGCTCCTATTGATGTTTCTGATGTATTATTAGGACAACCATACTTGTGGAAGCGCCATGCTGTGTATGAGTCTCGACCTCGTGTTGTCATTGTTACTTTGGGAAATAATTTGTACAGGATACCAGAGGTACCACCTCCTGCGGCTATCTCTTTGGTTAGTGCAAAACAATGCAGTAAGTTCATTTCCCAAACCAGGAAATTCGTTTTCCTGATGATCCGCCCCCAGGGCAAGAAGAAGACTGTGGCCACGACCTCCAGACAGGGCTCCTCTGCACAACAACAACAAATGGATAAGGTTGTGGAGGAGTACGGGGACATATTCACCTCACCCACAGGGGTTCCTCTGCACTGTCGGGTCAAGCACCCGATTGATCTGACCCCCGGTGCGCCGCTACCTAATGGACCGATCTATCGGCGCTCTGTTCTGGAGAATGATGAAATCAAGAGGCAGATTCAGGAGTTGTTGCAGAAAGGTCACATCAAACCAAGTTCATCGCCCTGTGGGAGCCCGATCGTGTTGGTACAGAAGAAGGATGGGACATGGAGACTCTGTATTGACTATCGGGCGCTGAACAAGATCACTGTCCGGAATAGGTACCCAATCCCATGGATTTATGACCTTCTGGACCAACTCAAAGGTGCAAAATATTTCAGCAAGATTGACTTGAAGTCTGGGTATCGCCAGGTACCAATTGAACCCTCTGATCTGTGGAAGACTGCCTTCAAAGCCAAGGAAGGCCTTTTTGAATGGCTAGTTATGCCTTTCGGGTTGACAAATGCTCTCGCAACCTTCATGAGGATGATGGACGACATCTTGCGGCCATTCACCAACTCATTTGTAGTGGTGTACTTGGATGAAATTCTAATCTTTAGCAAGACTTGGGAAGAGCACCTTCACCACATCCAACAGGTCCTCCAAACATTGCGGCAACACAAGTTGTGTGCCAATTTGGAGAAGTGCACGTTTGGCATGACCCAGGTTTAGTATCTGGGATACATTATTGATGAAAGGGGGGTGCATGTGGATCCAGCCAAGATCCAAGTCATTCGGGATTGGCCATCCCCAACCACTATAACAGAGCTTCGCAGCTTTCTGGGTCTTGCTAATTTCTACTGTAGATTTGTGTTGGGATTCTCTCATATCACTTGGCCCTTGAGTCAAGTCACCAAGGGAGGAGTGAGAGCAAAATTGTTTTGGTCGGAACCTCAACAGAAGGCGTTCACAGAATTGAAAAATCGCCTCTGTTCTGCCCCAGTGCTCACATTACCAAACTTGCAACAGCCATTTGAAATCGAGACAGATGCCTCTGACTATGCTATTGGGGTAGTTCTTACTCAACAGGGACATCCAATGGCATATCACAGTGAGACATTGTCTGAGACAGTTCGCAAGTATCCCACCTATGACAAAGAAATGTATTCCATTGTGCAAGCCTGTCGACAATGGAAGCATTACATTTTGGGGAAGGAAACAATCATCCACACAGACCACCGGCCCCTGCAGTTCATACGGACACAAGGGAAGTTGCAGAATGATCGCCATCAGAAGTGGTCCACATATCTGCAACAGTTTCATTTGAACATCAAGTACAAGAAGGGTAGCACCAATAATGTTGCAGACTGCCTCAGCCGACCACCGATCGTGGCGCTCACCACAGTGCTCAACTCTTGTGGGCACGAGACTTCTGATTGGCCACTTCTCTATGAGAGTGACCCAGAATTTGGCCACACTTACAAGGCACTCTTGGGGGTACGCAAGTTCCAAATTTTCACCTCCAAGATGCACTTTTATGTCACCTGGGACACCTTTGTGTTCCTTCAAGCGAGCGTGCCAAGATGATATGGGAAGCACACTACAATCGAGTCGCTGGGAATTTCGGGGTCGAGAAAACAGTAGCAGTACTACAGAAGTATTTCTATTGGCCGAACCTTCGAAAGCATGTCAAGAAGCACATCAGATCCTGCACTGCTTGTGCCATTGCCAAACCGACCATCAAGAAGCAAGGCCTACATACTCCAATACCTACCCCTAGTCGACCTTGGGAATCCATCTCCGTGGATTACATGTCGGGCCTGCCGTCTACTAAGAATGGAAATGACTGTGTTTTCGTGGTCGTTGACAGATTCTCGAAGATGGCCATTATGGTGGCCTGCAAGAAGAATATCACAGCAGAAGCCACTGCTAAACTCTTCTTTGAACGAGTGTGGGTGCACTTTGGGATCCCATAATCTATCATATCAGATCGAGATAGCGGGTTCCTCAGCACATTTTGGTCCAGCCTCTGGTCAATGTTGGACACAAAGCTCACCAAGTCCACAGCTTTCCATCCCCAAACAGATGGCCAGACAGAGGTCGTCAACAGAATGATTGTACACATTATGCGCATGTACAATTCAAAGCATCCACACACATGGGACGAGAGCCTCCCCTATGTACAACATAGTTATAACAGGGCTCTCCACAGTTCAATTGGCCATAGCCCCTTTCAGGTGGGCTTCGGATTCCAACCACTATGTCCCATTGACGTAGCCATGCCATTTGCCGCTACTCAGGCCGATTCAGCTCATGTCCAGTCTGAAGTTGACAAAGCAAGTAGCTTCATCGAGCGCATTCAACACATCCGCCAACAGGTTCATGATATATTGGACAAAGCCAATGCCAAGTACAAGCAACGCCATGATCAACACCGGGTGCCACACAACTTCCAGGTGGGCGACAAAGTATGGCTACATTTGTAGAAGGAGCGCCTCACTGGACCCCACCGCAAGCTTCGCCCGCTCCGATACGGGCCGTACACCATCACCAAGGCTGTAGGGAACAATGCCTTCGAGCTTAGTATTCCTCCATTCCTTGGTCTGCACCCAGTCTTCAATGTGGATCGCCTTCGTCCTTACTTCCCACCTCTACTGGACACCTCAAACATTGCAGAACAACTCACACCAACAGAGTTAAACCCAGAATGCATGGAACAGGCCACCACAGATTTTATCATGGACATGAAAATCAAGAACACTCGCCAACAGAAGATCCAACTATATCAGGTTGTCAAAGCTGGCCAACTCCTGCACCAAGGAAAGTGGTTCACCAAGGACCAAGTTCAGCAAAAATTTCCTCATCTCATGGAGGAACTTAACGCAATGGGGACCATTGCTTCCTAAGGGGGAAGGAATGATCCAGGTGGATATTGGTGGCCACCCACCTATTCCACTTTGGCCCCCACCATTGTCTCTTTCAGTTTTTCAATTTCGGCATAATTTACTATGTTTAGCAGTTTTTCGGGTCCTGAACTTCCGGAGCCGTTTTGAGGCCCTAAACGACGTTTTTTGGGCATCGCGCCTCTAGCAAATATCATTTCGTTTCAGAATGATATTCATGGCGAAAGTTGTAGTCCTCGGATAGAGATTTCTAATGATATATCATGTGCGCCAAACGGAGATAGTATGCCAAAGTTACGTCCCTGGGAATTTGAAACACCAATTTACCCAAACGGGGCCCATAGTTTTGGCGCTTCATCTCCTAGGGTTAGGTTTTTGGATGTTTAGGATTCTCCATTGTTTCTCAATAATAAATAGGCCCTCGAGCCTCCTTGTAACTCAGTTCAGAGGCCTGTAGCCGCCACATCTCTTCTCAGAGATAGCTACCAGCGCCCTAGCTAGTTTTATTTCCATTGTCTGTAAGCAAATTCCAGTTCTTTGATATTAATGAAATGAAGTTTTATTTCCGCTGCATATCTGTATTTATGGTTATATGTTTATTCTGTTGCGTTCCTGCATAAATCTGGATCATCCATTTGACATTCGAGGGCAACCTATCATATTTCAGGGGGGCGCGGGTGAATTTTAAATATGCCTGCATATGGGTCAATTCCCTATGTTCATCAATTCCTGGAAATAGCAAGTTTAATTGTATTTTTTCTGATATGCACGGGGAGTTGTTCCATTTCCATTTATGTGTATTATTGTGAAGAACTAACAATGTGCAGGATTTAGACGAAATGGGAGGGCGAGCAATACGTAGTGAACCTCTAGTACTAACAGTTTCCGACGCTGCATGAGCAAGGTGGATTACATACCTTACACGACTACAGCAACCCCATGAAATTGTGGCTATCGATTTTTTGTAGAAATTCCAGGAGAGTTATTCCATGGTAAGAGGTAGGCAAATAACAGTGACAGAGGCAGTAATTTCCAAGGTATCTGGTCTACCAGTAGTTGGACCCATATGGACCCATAAAAAGTGAAACTTCAAGAGGCCATGAACATCTTTCGGGATGAAGGATAGACCCTGATCGTCAAAGGAAAAGGAGTCCAAACAGCAACCCTGGGAGAACCATGGACAGAACTGGCCAGAGTAGTGCAAAGCTACATTACATGCGACGGAAGAAAGGATGTGGTAAGACCACGCCACCTTAAATTATTAGCAGTACTAAAACAGAAATGCGCTATGAATTTGCCTGCATTTTTATTTTTTTTACTGCATGATGCTACTCGGAACATAAGGAAATCCCTTCATACAGGGATGGTAGTAAGCCACCACTGTCTAATTCGATTAATAGTTATTTACAATCTCGCCCAGCAGTAGACTAGTTGGGAAGAATTGGTATTCTTAATTGATGGAGGAAGAACCTTACCTGCCCCAAAACAAAAAAGAGTCACCAACACAGCAAATGAACCTTTGAAACATAGACATTCCTCCAGATTAAGAAGAAGCAGGGGAATGGTGGGAAGCCTTCAGGGTAGCAGCAGCCAACCTGTGGAATTACCCAGTTCTGAAGAAGAGAAACCCCTGCAACTTGAAGGAGAAGTAGATTAGGAAGAAGAGCAACCCCTGCAGGTTGAAGGAGGAGAAGATCAGGAAGAAGAGCAACCCCGCAACTTGAAGGAGGAGAAGATCAGGAAGAAGAAGAAAGTAACCATACCAATGAAGAAGAAAGGGAGGAAGCAGAACCTCCCGCAACCTCCAGTGCAAGCCCACCGCAGAATCCATTACAGGAGGATGAATTGGCCCAAATTTTGGCCACTATGAGTGAATATATACAACCCCACAGTCTGCTCAATCTCAATATTGAGATAGAACAATTGCAAGAAAACTTTGTCATCAACAAGGACACATTTGAGGAAATGCATGTTGAGGAGGCAGAAGAAGAAACCCCTCAGAAAATGGTAGAACAAACTAGGGTTACTTCCCCTAAGGTACCTAGCCTAGAGAATGTGATTACTGAAAGCATAGAAGTAAGCCTGGGTGAGGGCACGGCCACTGGAGAACAAACCTAGCCAAGCAACCAAGTACAAAAAAAGGAACAGTTGTTCTTTCCAAGAAGAAGAAGAAGACAAATGAACTTGAGAAGCTGTGGAGGGAACGACAAAAGCTCCAAAAATTAGTAAAACAACTCAGGCAGAGGATTAGGGTGCTAAAAAGGGGGAAAGTCTCTAAAAGAACCACGAAAACAAAGAATGCAACCATCCAAACGGAACCCCATAATACAAGGGCCATGGAGACTCGAACCGAGTTCATATTCATTCAGGATAACAAGGAACAGCAAGCAGTTGTTATGGACGCGGTTGTCCAAACTGAAAAATGTACAAGTCTATAATAAAGACATTCAGACCGAGGCACTGTCCTCTAGTAGTATGGCCAACAAAGAGACACAGACTGTAGGCACTCGACATTGTAATAAGAAAACCCAGGTAGATCTTGAACCCAAAAATGTTTTGATAAAAGACCCTGGTATAGAAAAACTCCAAGAGGATCTGGCACAGGCTGAGAGGGCTAGAGAAAAGCTCGAAGAAGAGACTGTTCCCAAGAAGAAATACCAACATTTACAGCAGCAATTAAAGGACATCAATGCATCAGAGGCAGAAGCTTTCGATAAATGTCGAAAGGCAGAATAGAAAGTTGAAGAGGTAAGGAATAGATTAAAAACGGTCAGGAATCAAATGGATACTCTCTGTTCTTTATACACAGATGTTCTAGCATGTAGGTGCCCTACCAAAAATTATGCTTTGTTTTTATTAGAAAGATATTTGCAGTTAAAAATTAAGGTTGTTAAGGCAGGAAAACCTATAGAATTAGAAACTGTCAATGATTTTATAAGTTTTTGTAAACTCTATGGAGTAAAACTCCAGCGCCTACCCTGTGAATTTTATTTGCAAGATTTTATATTGGCTGAGGAAATGGAGACAAATCCCAGTGTGGGTGATATCCAATATCAAGCATTCATTTCATTTGTTGTTAACCTATTAAAATGGCTCAAGGCCTATAACACTTTTCAGAGCCAAGAAAATGTGTTAGACCTTTGGGTTAGTGTTGGACGGATAAGTCGTTCTTGCGGACAAGGCAGACCTCCCAAGTGTCCTACAGACAGCTAGCAACAGATGGACAAATAAGACTATCTTTCTCTAGATATATTGTGATTCATAATTAAATGCTATAAAGGTTTAACGATCTTACCTTTGATCCAACGCTTGTTTGTAGCAGTAGTCCTTTAGTCGCCCGAAAGAGTTGCCTTCGAAGATCTGCAATCATAAACAAGCAAACATCAAATAGCAGTTGCATAGCACATATTCATAAATCATGTCTATTATGGTGATCAAGGAATCCATAAAATAAACTAATCAATTGACAGCTTATTGAGAAAAACGGATTTATTTGTATTAACTTAAATAAGGAAGAGCCTTACAACCGTGTTTGCCTTGATGTCATACAGGCCTTCCTAGGGTCTAGAATAGGCGTTTCCTTTACTCTGACAAGACTTGCACTCTTCCAACCAAGATACATATAGGTATGTAATCTTTCCTACATGAAATCTCAGCTAAAAGGGTCTAAGTTTCAATAGCACTTCGCCTCCAACAATACTAAAACTTCAACTCAACAATTGTAACCCTTTGAGGCTGCCCTATGCCTCTTTTTATAGTGGAAGAGAGGAGGTTACAGCTCCATACAAGAAGGGATATAATCCTCCTTCAAAGGGGATTAATTCCTTACATCAAGGGGTTAGCTCCTTATTGGATGGGATGCATGAACATGAAAGGAGCGGACTTTCCACCGCAAGAATGTTTCTAGAAGCTTCCAAAAATGACTTAAACTGAGCTTCTAGATTTTACTTGCGCCTTTTCTAACCTTTTACAGGGGTCTGTGCTTTTAATAAATAGAAAGTGTGTTTGGCTACGCATGATTTATAGCCAAAAGGTGCGGGACCGCAAAAAAAACTAAGAGAAAGTGCGGTACCAGAGTTCTTAAGACTTTTATGAGCTTTTCTCTTAATTTCAAGGCTTGACTTTAGGAACTTTGATATTGTAGACTTCCAAGGGAGTACTAAAATGTCATGGTGACAAATTTTAGTGGAACAAATTGCCCCCTAAAGTGCGAAATCTAAGAATATTCAAAGAGTGATGTGCTTTATCATTTCAAGGATCAGCCTGTGGACACCCCAGTCGGAAACCTATAAAAACATTAAACACAACACACACACACACACACACACAGATATATATATATATATATATATATATATATATATCATCGCTGAGGTAGGAATTTCCATACTCAGATCAAAACTAACTAAACTTGTTCTGATACAGAAATGATTTTAATATTACATCAATAGTGTAGACACAACATGGGCGCAGCCATCTATAATGAATCGTTTACTGCATAATGAATAATAAAACTCCTCGCAGCCTGGATGGTGGAAACTAGATCCAGGGTCTTGATTTCTGCTTCTCGAACTAGTACAATTCTATCCATGTGATTAAATGTGTTGAAGTCGAACATGGCAGAAACCACTTGATTACCAGTCAATGATGTGAACTATTAACAAGTATGAGAGAAACCACCAATAATGACAATGGCTCTCAAAGTACTCAGTACAATCCATGAAATGTGAATAAGTAATCTGAAGTCGAAAATTCCACGGAATCATTCAATCGAAGGTCAATGATGTAACCTATCGTCAAAGGCGAGAAACCTGCCATTAAGGCATGCAGATTTCAAGGTACTGATGGTTTCTAGATCAACTTCATAGATGATGAGCTGTCGTCGATAGAAAGCGATTCGTCATAAGCAGGCTCAGGACATGAAACCATAGATCAAGTTTTGAAGAAATTTTTTGCAAGGATTGACTCAGGGATGGTCAACGCGAATGGAGACAAATGTTTTCAGATGAATGGTTTGTTTGACTGTCCTCTTGAACACACAACGACACTGCAGATGGTTTGGTGACAATTGCCCTAAGCTAATACCCAGAAACTGGCTAAAGACCTTCAATATGGTTTGATTAACTGATAGGCAAAAGATTTTCCAACCCAGGTAGAAATGTGACAAAAAGTGTCGTGTTCAAGAGTGGTGTAATGCTTTTATAAATCAAAGTGTAACAAATGAATCTGTTTTCTCTCTTTTTCCCCACCATTTCTGGCAAGTACCTCTTTATTTTTTACAAGCTTGAGGAGGATAACATTTGCTTTTTTATAAGCTCATCCTTTGGATGAGTCCAACTTAGTTTAAAATCGAACCCTAGGAAGGAGTGGTCCGTTCCTGTTTGAAATCAACAGGTCTTTTACTGTTAAATTTTAATGAGTCCAGTATAGGAGAAACTCGGTGTTTTTCATTTTTAGGGAGTCAGAAGAAAAAACTTAAGAAAACTCCATGGGTGTACTTTTTCATAAATTTAGTCTCTCAGGCCCAAAAAAGGATAAAATAATGCAAGAGAGAACTCTATTGACCATGATTAGTCAACGTATACCTTTTTCGTAAATAGTCCATTTCATTCCGGAAAAGGGGTAAACTTATACTGAAGGGACAACTGTTCATTTCCTCTAACGAGTTCGAGTAGTCAAGTACTCGACAATCTTTTCATTTTTAGAGAGACTGAAAAGGGCTTAAAAGAGGACTCCATGGTTTCACTTTTTCGTAAATTTTAAAGAGCTCGAAAAAAGTGATAAAAGTATACTCTTCATTTTCTCTTTTTCGTAAGTTTTAACGAGTTCGAAAAAGGGATAAAAATGTACTCTTATGGCCGACTTTCAATTTAATTTACGAGCAGGAAAAGACAGAAAGAACTCGGCATTTTCATGTGTTTTACGAGAATGAAAGATAGCAAAATAATCTTGGGATTTTCATGAGTTTAACGAGTCTTGAAAATAATAACCGAAATAGACTCAAGATAGGTTTCATTTTTAGACAAGCTTGAAACAAAGAAAACTTTGCTTGAGAGTGGTTTCATTTTTACACAAGCTTGAAACGTAGGAAAACTATGCTTAAGAGTGTTTTAATGCCCCCCAAAGTGTAACTTGCTAGAGCGCATGCCCCCCAAGCTTCATTTCATTCAACTAAGTAGACTACTAGTTACTAATAGCTGGATGGAATGAAGGTTCATTTACCAGATCAGATGAAAGAATCGACTTTGATAGGAGAGGATTTGTTTCATTTTTTTAACGAGGTTGACACAGGAAAAGAACCATCCTCATGGTGACCTGTTTCATTTTTTAACGAGGTTGACATAGTAAAAGAACTGTCCTCATTAGACATGTTTCATTTTTTAACGAGGTTGACACAGTAAGAGAAACTATCCTCATAAACTATTGTTTCTAATCTACCTACATAACCTACTGATTCATTTTTTAATGAGGTTGACACAGGAAAAGAACTATCCTCATGGGTCTGTTTCATTTTTTAACGAGGTTGACACAGTAAAATAACTGTCCTCATATCTACTCTCTACAATCTACCTACATAACCTACTGATTCATTTTTTAATGAGGTTGACACAGGAAAATAACTGTCTTCATGGGCCATTGGTTCATTTTTAAACGAGGTTGACACAGTAAAAGGAACTTTCCTCTTGGCAATGTGTTTCATTTTTTAACGAGGTTGACACAATAACAGGAACTCTCCTCATCAGACTTGTTTCATTTTTTAACAAGGTTGACACAGTAAAAGGAACTATCCTCGCGGGGTCCCTTGTCATGGCTTCCAACTGGAAGAAACACATGTCAAGGGACTCACCTCGATCATGGCTTCCAAGAGGTCTTCATCAGATGGAAGAACAGTTCTCTGAAAGGAACACATGTCAAGGGACTCAATAGGGATAAGAACATCGTGTTCAAATAATCCCATAGAGTTTTCCATGTCAATTACCAGATCTAAGTCAAAAGAAGTCAAAAAAACAGTGAGAAGCTCGCTTGCATCGATAACTGAAAACATGGGACTGGTTGCCACATAATTAACCTGTGGCGGGGTAGATACCACTTTAGTATCAGGAACATTTAGGGGTGTCGGATTATTGGTAGTCGAATTAAGACTATGGAATGAAAGTTGGTCAACAGTCACAATGTTTCCATTGTGAGGGAAAGACATCACGCGAAAGAGTGTCGATACGACAACTTTCATTGCATAGACATAGTCTCGCCCAAGGAGTAAATTGAAATCCAATGGGCCTCGAACTACCATAAGATCAATACAGACAGTTTTACCTTCCAAAGTAATAGAAAACTTAGGAAGGATCCCTAAAGGTTCACTAATGGTTCTATTAAAAGCTTTCATATTCTACGTAACAGGCACAAGCTAAGGGGAACCCAAAGCTTTCCAAGCAGTTGAGGATAAAATACTAACATAAGCACCTTCATCTACATGTGTGCGGCATACATTCTTACAACAAGCCTGGACAATTATTTGGTAAGGGATGGAAGAAGGAAGACGATGTTCTATCAGTCTATTCCAATCAAAGGAAAAGACCTCTGTACATGAGGGGGTTCTATAGAAATAGGTGAAATGCCCCCTGGCATAGAAGAATCTGATGTAACAAGAAGAACTGAAGCGGTATGAATTTCACTCTCTACAGGGAGAGTGGGATTGACCGGATGTGAAATTGAGTCGACCACTTGATCAACTATTGGATCATCAACCTGAGTGATATGAGTTTCACTCTTCAATGGAAGAGTGGGATCGACTGTACCTGGAATTAGATCAATCACTTCGTCAGTTGACGGTAGGTTGGGAGAAAGTTTACGGTAACTAGTTGGAATTTCTTGCTGTGGAACAGTAAGGTTTTACAACAATTTTGAGGCTTCATCCATATGAGGGCAAATGTAATTTTGATGACTCCCTTTGCATAACCTACAAGGAAACCTAACTTTACCCTTTTTCCCAAGAACCTGACTATCACTGGTTGATGGATCAACAGAAAGTTGATGATATTTTTCTGACCATACTTCCTGTAGAAATTATATAACTTATGTGTTATATATCCAAGATTCTCCTGATCACACACTATTTTAACTTCATGCACAATACAAAATCTATTCCACTATTTATCATCACATGCGGAAATTAAATCAATTGCAATGCACACATGAAACCATAAAAATTCACACACATTAACATAGTTGTTTAACGGGAAAGCCTAAAGCTAAAAACCCCAACTATCTGTATATAATATATGTCATAGAGATCATGTAACAATCCTCATACAAAGCTGATCATATCAAGCTCTCAGTACAATACAATCGCTACACACTAATCAGGCCCGATCTTGCAAATCCATGCACCAATCTTTGCCACCTGCTAGCCTGCCTCTACTACGCAATCCCTACTAAAGAATGGCTCTGAATGAACTCGAATTCAGCCAGCCTTGCTCACGCAATCCTGATTGGCATCTCCACTGAGTGTTGGATGCAATCAATGCATCATTATAGTCACAACTAATAGTCACACTTGCTCCTTCACCTACCTCTCCACTAGTCTCCACTGAAACTGTCCATGCACTGTAGTTAACTGATGTATTCTTCAGTTGATTAATGAGTTATTATTTAGTGAATTAATTGACTAATTAATTCACACCACTCTCACTAGTGTATCAATCAATTAGACTAGATACAACTAGCTCAACTGAGTCTAACTGAGTTAAACTAAATACAACTCCACCAACTACTTCTATAACTCCACCAAACTCTGTCACATGAGTTCTAACTAAAGTCTCCATGCATTAGCTCCATTAAACCCTCAGGAATAGCATAACTCCTTTTGTCAGCTATTGTGCCACATCGTACTTATTTAAAGTGCTCAAGAGAATAAGATAATGTTTAGAGTCCAAATAATATTAAGAGCTAATAATATTAAGGCATATCTATTTTTAGACTAGCAATCTAAAATGGGTCCCCTTAATATCCTGGAAATTAGGGGTCCATCTATTTTTCCAACTTGACCAACCATCCACAAATAGCATCCTGCAACTCATATAATATGATCGACATGTCTAAAAATAGACTTTGTGCCAAAAATAGCCTGCGGGCCCACTTAGTGAAGGCGACTCTTTTCACTAAGCTCATCATCTTGTTGAATCTCAACACTCCCTGTCAACAAGATAGGGATTATATTCCACCCCGATCCTATCTCTATGGTATTCGAATTTGCTCTTGGTGAGCGCCTTCGTCAGAATATCTGCATCTTGATCCTCCGTAGGAATGTAAGAAAGCAACATGATCTTCCGCTGCACACAATCTCTGATATGATGGTACCAGATGTCAATATGTTTAGATCTATCATGAAATACTGGATTAACCGAGAATTTAATGCAAATCTGATTATCACAATATATCACAGTAGGATCTAAGTGTGAACCGAACAACCCGACCAGGATCTTTTTCATCCATATAGCCTCGCATGTAGCCAAACTTGCTGCCATGTACTCGGCCTCCGCTGAACTGAGTGCCACGGATCTTTGTTTCCTGCTGTACCAAGAAACTATTGTAGACTCGATACTGAATATCCCTCCATATGTGCTCTTTCTGTCCGTTGGGCTCCCTGCCCAATCTGCATCCATGAAGCCATGCAGCTTCAACTCATCCAACTGTCTGTACCACAATCCATATCCCGATGTGCCCCTGAGATATCTCAGGACATGCTTGCCTACCTTCCAAAAGAGCTTGGTAGGCTTAACCATAGCTTGTGAAAGCTGGTTAACAACATAGCATATTTCCGGTCGTGTATTGACTAGATACATGAGCGAACCAACCAACTATCGATAAACAGTGGCATCCACTACCTCTGCCAATGTAGCATCCTCTTTCCTCCAACCACCAAGAAGAGGAGTGTCGATAGGCTTGCAGCCTTGCATGTTGAACTTCTCCAATATCTCCCGGGCATACTTGCCTTGAGACACAAACAGTCCACCCTTCTGCTGCCAAATTTCCAATCCCAGGAAATAATGAAGGAGGCCCAAGTCCTTCATCTCAAAATCCTTTGCAAGATCTGCCTTGCATGAGTGTATCAACATTTCATCACCTGTTAGTATAAAATCATCTACATAAAGTACAATGATCAGCAACTTACCCTCCACCAAAATCTGGTATAGGTTCGGATCCGCCTCACTCTTGGTGAAACCAAGTCTGGTGAAATAACTGTCTATCCGTTTGTACCAAGCATTAGGTCTTGTTTCAGCCCATACAGTGCTCTTTTGAGCCTGCACACATGTAATTCATTGCTGAATATTTTGAATCCTTCAGGCTGCTCAATGTACACCTCCTCCTCAATGATTCCGTTGAGGAACGTAGTCTTCACATCCATCTGATGAATGTGCCAACCCATCTGCGCTGAGAGAGCAAGGATGGTCTGTATGGAATAATACATTGCGACAGGTGCAAAGGTTTCTTCATAGTCGATCCCCTCGATCTGTGAGAAGCCCCGGGCAACAAATCTTGCCTTGTACTTCTCGACGCTCCTGATAGCAGCTTGCTTCACTTTGTAGATCCATCTCAAACCTACCACTGATTTCCCTTCCGGCCTTGGGACAATCTCCCATGCACTATTTCTGACAATCGAATCATACTCTTCCACCATGGCATCTACCCATGTGGGATCCTCCACGGCTTCCTCGAAAGAAGATAGTTCTGTCACGATACACTTGCTCATCAGAGCCATGTATCCAGTAAATCGTTCAGGTGACTGTCTCTGTCTGCATTGTGATGTAGGTGCTCCTACATTCTGCGCTGCATCAAGATTCAGTCGCTCAGCTTCTGTAGTGTGCTTCCGCCCTCTGATGTTTGGCGCTACATGAGTGGTTTCTTCCACTCCATGAACCTCCTCTTGTGGTTGATCCACATCCAGAGGCTCATCTTTAGGAACTAGTAGCTCCTCATCTGCGTGCAAGTGTAGCTCCCTCTCAAGCGACAACTTCATGGCTTTCTCCTCATGAAATTTGATATCTCGTCACATAACAGTCATCCGACTGTCTAGAAAATACACACAATAATTGTGGGGTGTTTCTGTGTACCCCAAAAATATCCCAACCTCTGCGGTTGGCTCCATCTTCTTCCTGGCATCCTTCATCACATGAATGTAAACAGGTGAGCCAAAAATCTTCAAATGAGAAATATCAGGCTTCGTACCAGAAAATGCCTCTTCGGGTGTACTCATGCCAAGTTATCTATGAGGACAACGGTTTTGCACATAAACCGCAATGTTGCATACTTCAGCCCACAAGTGTATGGGAAGGCCCTGATCATGCAACATCACCCGTGCAGCACCCACGATCGTTCTGTTCTTTCTCTCCGCGACCCCATTCTGTTGTGGGTTATGAGGCACTATGAGATCTCTTTGAATTCCTTTTGCGCTACAAAAGTCTTTGAATTCACCAGAGATGAATTCACCACCATTATCGCTCCTTAGAGCTTTCACCTGCTTCCCCAACTCTTTCTCAACCAATGCCTTGAACTCACAGAACTTTGAGTATGTATCTCTCTTCTTCTGCATGAAGAAGAGCCAACACTTATGAGAAAACTCATCAATAAATATCACATAATACCTGTGATTTTTTGTCGAAGCTACTGAGAAAGGTCCACACACATCTGTGTGAATTCTCTCAAGGATCGTCGTGGCACGACTATCCTTCTCATGAAAAGTGGTCTTCAAAAATTCTCCCAAAGCACATCTCTTGCACTTATCTGACTGCGCAAGTGTACCCTTGGGAAGCCCAGTAGAAATTTGCTGCAAAATTTTCAAAGCACCATGGTGAAGATGGCCCAATCTCCTGTGCCACAATTTTCCCTCATCCCGGCTCACCACTGCTTCTGCTTTGCCTGCCATTGCTGCGCAGCCATCTACCTGCAATTGATAAAGGTTCTTAACTCGAACCCCTATCCTCTGGGTTTCACCAGTTTCTTTACTACGCAGGAAAGCCTTTCCCTCGCTAAAGACAACATCATAACCCTTTTCTTCCAACATCGCCACAGAGATCATATTCTTCTTCAATCCTGGAACATGCATGACATCCTTCAATATGAAAGGTTTACTAGACTCCCTCTCAAAGGAAATGGTCCTAATACCAGTCGCACTGTATCTACCATCATCGCCCATCTCAATGTGCACTTCAAGATCCTTCTCATCCAGATCAATAAAAAAATCTTTGTCTCCGGTCATATGGAAAGACGCACCACTGTCAAGAAAACACACTGATCCCATCACACTTGAAACCAAGCATGCGATCAGTGAAAAATCTAGCACAAACTGCGAGGCTAAGGCCTCTCCAGCTGCAGATCCATCAGCTTGCTTATTTTTCTTCTTCTATGGACAATTAGTGGCATAATGTCTGTGTTGGTGACAGTGAAAGCACATCACCTTGGACAAGTCCTACTTCTTGCCTTTCGCACCGGATTGAGAAGGATTTTTCTTTCCCTTCCCTTTCCTTGCTTTGGCAGCCAAAGAGCAATTTTCTTCATCTTCATTCTTCGATGAAGATCCATCCCTGGTACCCCACCTTATCTCCTCCTACACAAGATTCGACTAAAGTCGCTCCCATCCTGGCAGTTTCTCCCGACCATTGACAGAGTCCTCATAACTATGCCAACTCTTCGAACGCCCAAGGAGAGCCAAGCTCACCAAGTCCTCTTCATCTACAGTAACCCCCAAACTTCCCAAATCATCCTTGCAGTGGACGAACTTCGTGAGGTACTTGGGTATACTGTCGCCTTTCTCCATTTTTATTTTCTTGAGCTTGTCTTTAAGCACCAACTTCCTTTGGTCGCTTCTGCTTTGGAACAAGTCTGTCAAAGCTTTCCACATCAAGAATGGAGAAGCTTTACCGTGAAGGTTGGACACTATGTGATCCTTCACACCTTGCAATAGAATCCTTCGACATTTTGCTATCTTCTTTTGCCATGCGTCAAGTGCGGCTGCATCGCTAGAAGCAGGTTTTGGAATTTCTGCATCTATGAACTCCTTCAACCCATTATCATCCAGCACCGCCTCCATCCTATCCTTCCATGCAATATAATTCGAGCTCCCATCAAGGGCATACTCCAATCGCAATCTGTTGAAAGACATTTCAATGAATGCTCAACTTCAACACCAAGAAAACACTGCAGCAAATTCGAATTCCACCAACACAAAACTCAACCGCTTCAATAATTGCAATCTACTCTGATCAATATCACTCTGATACCATGTAGAAATTATATAACTTATGTGTTATATATCCAAGATTCTCCTGATCACACACTATTTTAACTTCATGCACAATACAGAATCTATTCCACTATTGATCATCACATGCGAAAATTAAATCAATTGCAATGCACACATGAAACCATAAAAATTCACATGCGGAAATTAAATCAATTGCAATGCACACATGAAACCATAAAAATTCACACACATTAACATAGTTATTTAACGGGAAAGCCTGAAGCTAAAAACCCCAACTATCTGTATATAATATATGTCATAGAGATCATGTAACAATCTTCATACAAAGCTGATCATATCAAGCTCTCAGTACAATACAATCGCTACACACTAATCAGGCCCGATCTTGCAAATCCATGCACCAATCTTTGCCACCTGCTAGCCTACCTCTACTGCGCTATCCCTGCTAAAGAATGGCTCTAAATAAACTTGAATTCAGCCAGCCTTTCTCACGAAATCCTCATTGGCATCTCCACTGAGTGTTGGATGCAATCAATGCATCACTATAGTCACACTTTCTCTTTCACCTACCTCTCCACTGGTCTCCACTGAAACTATCCATGCACTGTAGTTAACTGATGTATTCTTCAGTTAATTAATGAGTTATTATTTAGTGAATTAATTAACTAATTAATTCAAACCACTCTCACTAGTGTATCAATCAGTTAGACTAGATACAACTAGCTCAACTGAGTCTAACTGAGTTAAACTAAATACAACTCGACCAACTACTTCTATAACTCGACCAACTACTTCTATAACTCCACCAAACCCTGTCACATGAGTTATAACTGAAGTCCTCATGCATTAGCTCCAGTAAACCCTCAAGAATAGCGTAATTGCCTCTGTCAGCTGTTGTGCCACATCTGTGCACTTAACTGAAGTGCTCCAAGAGAATAAGATAATGTTTAGAGTCCAAATATTATTAAGAGCTAATAATATTCGACATATCTATTTTTAGACTGGCAATCTAAAAATATATTCTGCCCAATATGTCTAAAAATAGAAATCCATCTATTTTTCCAACTTGACCAACCATCCACAAATAGCATCCTGCAACTCATAGAATATGATCGACATGTCTAAAAATAGACATAGTCTAAAAATATACTTTGCACCAAAAATAGCCTGCGAGACCACTTAGTGAAGGCGAATCTTTTCACTAAGCTCATCATCTTGTTGAATCTCAACACTTCCAATACCTTTGGAATACCAGGAAAATTGATAAGGAAGTGGTCACCCTTACAAAGCTTGCAAGGGTATTTGGGTTTACGATGCATGTTGGAGGTTTCTTCAACATTACTAACACTTACAACTATGGTTGACTGGTTGACTTCTTTCTTATTTTGCTTCTTCTTCTTCTTCTTCCCTTTCTTCTTCTTCTTAGCCACCTGGTTACTAGCGTCAAGGCTTTTACCAAGCGAAGAGGAAGAAATGGAGGAAGAAATATTAGGCGAAGAAGGTAAAGGATCAACAGAAGGTTGGTGATGTTGAGATGGTGAACTCTGTTGAGGTGAAGCATCCGGTTGAGGTGGAACAATTGGAGTATTCGGGGCCAACGAAGTTGAAAATAACCATATCGGTAAACCTATTGTAAATCCAGGTAATGAAAAAGTAGCCATATAAGGAGGACCAACATTTCCAAAGCAAGGAAAATTACTAGGATTCTCGTTAAGAGGGGTTCCTTGGTTGGTAAATTCCGGAACAGTTGCCATTATATTCAACTTCAGTGAATTTTATTAACAATTTAAAACTAAAATTCACAATTCACACCTATAGTCTAAAAAGTAAAATAAACAAATGAGCCTTAATATTTTATCAAATCTAGAGGTGAAACCACACGACGTTAGATTCACTTTTCAAAAACAATTGGTGATGAAATCCAGCATCACGAATTTAATCGAAGGCAGCGGTTGGAGCTGTTTACCCTGAACAACACCTTAGTAAACAGGGCCGGTGCAAGTTTCTCCTGCTGCCATCTCGAGTGAAGATAACCCCCCAGAGAGTCCAAGTGAGTCTAGTCGACGTCTGCTCCAGGTACAGTGGGATCTTCCCTCCACCGTCACCTTAGGAAAGAATCCTATAGATTATGGCCACTAAAGTTACCAACTGAAACAAATATACCTGGGGGAACAGTCTACGATCCGACACACACGCAAGGGCAGAGTAACAAAGCTCAATCCCCTTGAAGGCTCCTTGAAATAATCCAAGGTTCTGGACCAAGTGACCCAGGGCTCTCGGCAGATTGATAAGTTTACCATTGTTAATACGTGTATATCTTCTATCGTTCCCAATGAGGAAGGATTGATTACCTCACTGGTTCAGATATGATCTCGTGCTTAACTCCTTTAGGAGGAGCTTCCCAGAGCATACATGCTACTATTGGAATTTTCCTACCGCAAGATCGACTACTTATTTGTTTTACTGTCTTGGAGAGTTAACTAAAATCTATTCCAAGACACTAGCCTAAGCTATGTTGGTGGAAAGAGCCCTAAAAATGTAAAAATTACTAGATGAATTTTATTAAGCGCTATGTTATTTAGGCTGTTACTACTCAAAGGGTAACTGGATATGAAACCAATGGTGTTATGACCCGACCCAAAACTGAATGCAATCGAATATGATAATGTGATCTTTTCAATTCGATGGATCCTAATTAAATTAGGGAAAGAGTTTCCATTCACTTCCAACAATGCAAAAAATTAATCAATATGAGAAAATATAAAAAATTCTCCAATGCACTAATTTTATCAAGAAAAACTAATGTTTATCAATTCTATATTTTTTATTTTTGTGTTTTTAAAACAAGCATAAAAACATGTAAATTCAAATTAAAGAAAACTAATCTAAATCTACGATTGATTTTTTCAGAATGTAAACTATGCAATAGTAATCTATGCACAATTCACATGAAAACTATGCAAATGTAATCTATGCACATTTTTCGTTCATATTCTGAAAATGAGAATTCTAATTATGCAAATGTGATCTATGCAAAAGAATTCTCAAACACAAGATGATTTTAATGTAATCTAAGAACCAAACAAGTGTAAGTAAAGAAAATTGGGTGAGAGTTCCAAAGATCAAAAAATAAAAAGACTCGAAGGCGATTAACACTCAAACACAATTTAGCCCACCCCCCCCCCCCCCCGGGCGAATGAGGGGGAATTTTTTTTGCAAAAAGATGCAAAATTGTTAAGAGACTGAGATAAACCTTGAAGTAATGACCAAAGGAAATCAAATTAATAATTTCTCAAAAAGGAGACTCAAAACACCCAATTAACTTAATGGAGACTGATGAGATTGTAAGAGTGATGAAAATAAATTCACACAAGGATTTCTGACAGAAAATACAAGTCTGGGTATATACTGCGAATCTAACAAACTGATTCAAAAAAGAGAATTTTAAGGTTTTCTAAAAAATTTCACAGGGTCTGTAGGTTTCAGTGTAAACAAGTGCGGTCCCGCACTGTTTATACAAGAAAAGAGCGGAGATGCCCGCACTGTTTCTAAAAGAAAAGTGGGAATAGCAGAAAACTAAAAGAAAAATTTTAAAAACTCTAAAACATTTGTCAGGGATTCTACAAGGATAAACTACCCAAGCTAGTATAAACCAATCAAAATTAGAAAAAATAAATTCACAAGTCAAAAATAAAAGAAATCGAAGTTCAAAATCCATTCCCCAGCGGAGACGCCATTTTGTTGGACGGATAAGTCGTTCTTTCAGACAAGACAAACCTCCCAAGTGTCCTACAGACAGCTAGCAACAAATGGACAAATAAAACTATCTTTCTCTAGATATATTGTGATTCATAATTAAATGTTATAAAGGTTTAACGATCTTACCTTTGATCCAACGCTTGTTTTTAGTAGTAGTCCTTCAGTCGCCCGAAAGAGTTGCCTTTGAAGATCTGCAATCATAAACAAGCAAACATCAAATAGCACCTGCATAACATATATTCATAAATCATATCTATTATGGTGATCAAGGAATCCATAAAATAAACTAATCAATTGACAGCTTATTGAGAAAAAAGGATTTATTTGTATTAACTTAAATAAGGAAGAGCCTTACAACCGTGTCCGCCTTGATGTCATAGAGGCCTTCCTAGGGTCCGGAACAGGCATTTCCTTTACTCTGAAAAGCCTTGCACTCTTCCGACCGAGATACATACAGGTATGTAATCTTTCCCACATGAAATCTCAGCTAAAAGGGTCTAAGTTTCAACAGCACTTCGCCTCCAACAATACTAAAACTTCAACTCATCAATTGTAACCCTTTGAGGCTGCCCTATGCCTCTTTTTATAGTGGAAGAGAGGAGGTTACAGCTCCATACAAGAAGGGATAGAATCCTCCTTCAAAGGGGATTAGTTCCTTACATCAAGGGGTTAGCTCCTTATTGGATGGGATGCATGAACATGAAAGGAGCGGAATTTCCACTGTAGGAATGTTTCTATAAGCTTCCAAAAATGACTTAAACTAAGCTTCTAGATTTTACTTGCACCTTTTCTAACCTTTTATAGGGGTCCGCACTTTTAATAAACAGAAATTGCGTTTGGCTACACATGATTTATAGCCAAAAGGTGCGAGACCACAAGCAAAACTAAGAGAAAGTGTGGTACCAGAGTTTTTAAGACTTTAATGAGATTTTCACTTAATTTAAAGGCTTGACTTTAGGAACTTTGATATAGTAGACTTCCAAGGGAGTACTAAAATGTCATGGTGACAAATTTCAGTGTAACAGTTAGAGGTGAACCGAGACACCCATTACAATTGTGGGCTAGGTAGAAAAGCTTAATGACAAAGGAGGGTGTGATCCAAACATTGGGACCCATACACAAAGCAATCATCCTGGATGGGGTAGAATATTTTCTGTCCATCAGAGACCAGGCCGTAGTAGCAACTAAACTCCGATGGAAGATTTCCAATTGGAATATTCAAGATAGAGAGCCATTCAATTACAAAAATTTTGAGTTAGCTGCCAACCGCCTGGTTATCTATAGTAACCTCATCTTGAGGGAAGGCCCGTATTGGCTAGGTTGTAGATATCGCAGCCCTATTATCTGGTATCCTGCAGTAGACTATAAGGCCAAATATGAATTACCTAAAGGGCAGATAGGGCATGTTTTTGAAGTTTTAGCTGCAAATCATGGTTTTAGACCACTTAATGAAAAACCCTCTCCAGCCTATTCTCTAAATACTTTACATGTAAATTATGGTTTTCATGAGGACATGAAAAAGGGTAAGCAGGGGGGTGTGTTGAGCATTGGAAAAGGTATGCATTTTCCATGTATTCCTTTGTCTTTTTCCTTTAATCATGACTCCTTTATATTCTAGAATGATAATATATTGAATAATTACAATAGAATTGAAGAGATTAGTGCTTATTGCGAAATTAACTAAAGATTTTCTTTTCTTCTATATAGGAACTAAATGAAGTGGGAAGCCACCATTCGGAAGGAAAAGATAAGGCAGGTGTAACTATTGTCCCTTCAACAAAAGGCCGTAGCCAGACAAGAAGATCAAGATCGGAGCGCACAGTCAAAGTAAAGAAAGGAACAGCGCGGCACTAGCGCAAGAAGACAAAACGATAGCCGGAGAAGGAAGATAGAGCAAATCCCTCAAGATCTCTCGATCCTGAGGGATTGTTTCTCAAAGTTATCTGTACTTCTTGTTTCCTCCGCTGGTTGTTATAAAAGAACAACGCTTGTAGAAATCACAGAAATTAGACATCTTATGATTATTCAGATTTCCTTTTGTAATTTCAGGATTGTTCATCGACTCTCATTAATTAAAATAGAGTACGATTGCTTGTAAACTCTACTACATATGATTAATACATAAATTCGGTTGTCATTCCATTATTTTATACTGGAGTAGTTCGGCAGTGCTTCACTAGTGGCTAAGGGCCCGGCCCTGGTGGATCCACTTGCTATTTGTACCTTTAATTTCCAATTTCAGTCATGTGATGGTTTGCATTAGTTTTCATTTCCTTTAAACTGCATTGCTTCACAGTTACCTTAGTTTATAGCTTACTGTTTAATGATTTATGAAATTGGTGTGTTGCATTAGTGAATCGCATTGTCGTTCCTTTCCACATAACAAGAGTATTTATTCTTTTATATTTTGTATTGTTATGATTTGCAGATACAGAGCTTCGCTATTAAGGATTGTTGTTCATTTCCATTAATAGTTACTGTTCATTTTCATTAATGGTTTGTTGTTTATTTTCATTAAATAGTTTGTTGTTAATTTCCATTCATAGATTGTTGTTCATTGCCATTAGAAAGAGTTTGTTGTTTATTTCCAGTAACTAGATTTGTTGTTCATTCCTGTTAATTAGCTTTACTATTTATTCCTTTTTGCAAGAGTTTGGTTTTGCTTTGGAGTGTTATTACAGAAAGCTTGTTTATTCTATTTTCATTAGTAGTGTTAGTGATTTAACATAGTTACCATTTCCATTTAATTACTTTATTGTGGAGTGTAATATCATCAACTGTAAAATACATTGGTTATTACTACCTACATTCTCAGATTGATTACCTTGTTCATATTTGATTTCATTTACATCAGTTGACAGAGGAAAGAGTTATTACTACTACAACCTTGACTGATGATTGTTGAATGAGTGGGTGAACTTCAGAACATTGAGTTTCATATTGTTGTAATTAGATTTCATTTTCAAGCATCCATTTACTCTTGTATTTAAGACACTGTACTACACATTGAAGAGCATTAATATTATATTAAATTGCCACCTCAGACTGAGTACACTCTTGAGATAAAAAGTCGTACCTGGATTGATAATTAATGTAGGATAAACAAGAGTTAAAAAGACACCTTTTATACCTCAACAAGAAGTAGCAAAGGTTATATTTTCAAAAGCTTTTGAAGATGATTATGTTTTCATGTTAAGAGAGAGAAAAACTAGCACCTTATAGGACATGCAAACAAATTCTATAGAGGTTGAAGCAAATAGGTCTACCTCGGCTAAGCTAAAAGCCAAAGCTGAAAAAGCCCAAAGAAAATTAAAATCAAATCAGGAAGCTTCTTCTTCCTATAAAACTAAAATTGAAGACTCAAAAATAGATGAAATCACATCACTTCTTAGAAACCTTTCAAGTAGGATTTCTAAGATTGAAACAAAACCTAGAAGAGTCCAAAAAATTGTTGCTAGACCCCAAACGCAAATTCAAGGTCAGTTCAAAAAGGCTCCTCCATTACAAATTATTCAGAGACCAAACAATGATCAACAAGTACCTACACCGTTGTTGATTGATGACCAACAACTAGATGATAATACTTTATCAATCACTGAAGATATTAATAACATAGACAATACATCTATTCAGACTGCCATTATCAAATCTCTCAAGAAGACCAAGAGACTTCTCAGGTCTCTAAATATCAATCCTTTTCTGAGTTTTTGATTGTAGAACTTAACATAAGGTATGACTTAAGACCTAGACTAGGTCGTGGTAGACCTCCTAAAAACCCTGTCATAATTGAGCCTCAAGTAAAAACTGTTGAAACTCAAACTACTTCTATGCAACCTCTAAATCAACTAAATTATACTACACAAATTGATAAAACTATATTGACTACTTTTAATGTTAAAAAGGAGCTAGAAAGAGTTAAAATTCCTATCCCACTTTCAGAACTTTCTAAAAACCCTGGATATAAGAGTCTAGTTTCAAAATGGATCCAAAACTCTAGTATGGATGTTGAAGGGGATATTATGAGTCTGCAAAATGAAAGACCCATAATAGCTTTTGGTCCTAGTTCAAACATGATTGATGAATCCATACCACCTTTCTACGTGACTTTGAAAGTACATGACTCTTTACTATACAATTGTATGTTGGATTCTGGAGCTTCACAAAATCTAATTCCAAAGGTTATTATGGAGCAACTTAATTTGGAAATCACTCGAACTTATCATGACTCATATACCTTTGACTCTAAAAGAGTGCAATGTTTAGGACTTATAAAATACATAGTGGTAACCTTACACCAAATACCAGTCAAAAGTTTTGTATTAGACATAGTAGCACTGACATTCCCCCTAAGTTTGGAATGCTTTTATCAAGGTCATGTTGTACCAAACTAGGAGGGAGTCTTCAAATGGATATGTCTTTTGCCACTATTCCTATATATGGGGGAGAAAACCTTAGGTTATACAGGGAAGTCATATTCTTAAACACTGTCTGCAAAGAAGATCAAGCTAGAAACCATCCCATTTATGCAGTTGACAAAGACTTTAGTTGCTTCCAACTATCTTTAAATACTTCACTGAATTCTCAACTTAAGATTGAGGATGTATTTGAAACTCCTAAATCTGTTCAAACTGATATTTGGAAACTTTTATTTGATGGATCTTGTACAAAAGATGGAGCTGGGGCAGGCATTGTTTAATCTCACCTGACAAAGAGAATATCACTCAATCATGCAAGTTAGATTTTAAGGTCACAAATAACGTTTTTGAATATGAAGCTTTTATTCTAGGATTACAGTTTGCTAAAAGTTTAAAGGTCCAAAATTTAAGTATATTCACTAATTCATAACTTATAGTAAGACAGGTTAGGAATCTTTGTAAAACAAAGCATCCTAGGCTCAGGTCTTATAGAAATGAAGTTTGGGATACAATTGAAAAGTCCTTTAATGATTTTAACATAAATTTCATTCCTATAAATGAAAACATTCATGCAGATTCCTTAGTTGTTTATGCAAGTTCTTTTAAGATACCGGACCAAATTCAAATACAATACCAAATTCAAGTCAAATATAGGCCATCCATTCAAGATAATTTAAAGTATTGGAAAATATTTGAAGATGATGAACAACTGAAATATTTTCACCAAGTTATTGATGAATTTTCTGTCTTACAAATTGAAGAAGATAAAACAGACATGAATGAAGCTAGTAAAGAAAAAGAAAATCCAGAAAAGTAGTAAAGTAATTGATCATGATATTATGCAATTGTCAGATAATTTTATTCCTGAAGGCCTTGTTCCTTTATAAAAGCTATTTGATCAAAATGATGTTCCTAGAAATCCACTCTATGCTTCTCCAGAAGATGATATTGAAGAAACTGATATTGGGACTAATGAAGAAATTAAAAATATTAAAATATGTGCATTTTTAACTCCTAAAGTCAAAATTGAATACATTAAACTTCTTAAGAATTACAAAGAATTTTTTTCTTGGTCTTATGCTGATTTAAAAACTTATGACACACCTCTGATAGAGCATAAAATCCCATTAAAACCTGAAGCAAAACCTTATCAACAAAAACTAAGAATAATTAATCCAGTTCTGCTTCCTATCATAGAAAAAGAACTTAAGAAGCTTTTACATGCCCGGATAATTGTTCCCTTAAGATACTCTGATTGGGTAGCCAATCCAATTCCTGTCAGAAAAAAGAATGGTGAAATTAGACTCTGTGTGGACTTCAAAAACCTTAATAGGTCATCTCTAAAAGATAACTACCCACTCCCAAAGATGGACCAATTACTCCAAAGGGTTTCAAGTGCTAATATACTTTTCATGCTTAATGTCTTCTTTGGTTATAATCAAATAATGGTAAATCTAGAAGACAAAGAGAAGACGACCTTTACTACACCCTAGGGTACATTTATGTGTGCCAGGATGCCTTTTGGCCCATCAAATGCAGGAGCAACGTTTAAAATAGATATGGACTTAGCTTTTGTTGGAAAGGTAAATAAATTTATTGTTATTTATCTTGATGATTTAACTGTTTTTTTCTGAATCGGATTAGAAACATTTAAAACACTTGATGAAAGTTTTTGATAGGTGTAGAAAGTTTGGAATATTTCTCAATCCTAAGAAGTCCTTGTTTGCCATCAAAGAAGGAAAGTTACTAGGCCATATCATTTCAAAGGATGGAGTAGTTATAGATCCCAAAAGGGTCTCTGCTATTTAATCATTATCATTACCTAGAAATAAGAAAGAAATTCAAGCCTTTTTAGGAAAAATTAACTTCTTGAGAAGATTCATGCCTAACTATGCTGAAATACTTAAAGACATTACATATATGCTCAAGAAAAATCATGAAGTTAAATGGACTGTTCCTACTAGATGTGATTTTGATCAAATAAAGAAGGCCATCTTTGAAGCTCCTACTTTAGCCAGCCCAAACTACTTTGAACCTTTCAATATATTCTCCTTTGATTCTGAAACCACCCTTGCTGCTATCCTTTTGCAGAAAATGAATATTATCATGATCAGCCTATAGCATTTTTTAGCAAGGTCATGTGAGATGTTGAACTCAAGTATGATATTATTGAAAAACAATTTTATGCCTTAGTTCAAGCCCTAAAATTTTTCAGAATGTATGTTATCCATTCTACCATTATTGCTTATGTCCTTAACAGTGCTGTAAAAATTTTTCTTACCCAATCAGACACTAATGGGAGAAGAGGAAGGTGGATCACTCAAATCCTTAAGTTTGACCTCACTATTAAAACCACTAAGTTAGTAAAAGGACAAGGTTTAGCTAAATTGTTAGTTGAATCCAATTGCAAAGTGTTAGGCATAAATTCTGTTTTTTAAGTCTCTGAGAAGCATACATAAGAACCTTCTTCAAATGTATAAAGGGAGAATCCACAAGAACCTTCCTTAAATGCAGAAGGGGAGAATCCACAAGAACCTTCCCATGATTCTCAAGGAAATAACCCACAAGAACCTTCTCCTTCAACTCAAATATTTCTGTTCACATTGATGAAAGTTTCTATTATCAGATTGGTATGCAGATATTATACATTTTCTAATCAATTTTGAGTGTCCTGCTGAGTTTTCAAAGATCCAATGCAAAACACTTAAATTGAAATCTATCAAATATTGTATTATCAATGCTAACTTGTACTGGAAAGATCCTCTTAACATTATGTTACTATGCTTGATAGAAACAGAAACATAAGGAATGATTGATCAGTTTCATGCAGGGATATGTGGGGGGAATTTTGCTTGGAGAGCCACATCATACAAAATACTAAGAGCATGATTCTATTGGCCCACTCTATTTTCACAAGTGGGAGCAAAGGTTAGAGCCTTTGTTCCATGTCAGATGTTTGTTGGTAAGAAAAAACTAGTAGCCCTTCCATTAGTTCTAGTGGTTATCTCAGCACCATTCTTTCAATGGGGACTATATTTTATGGGGGAAATTCACCCAACTTCAAGTAATCAACACAGATGGATTTTAACTGCTACAGACTCTTTCACCATGTGGGTGGAGGCCATTTCAGTCAGAAATGCCATAGATTCAGTAAAAATCAAATTTATTGAAGAAAACATTCTCTCTAGATTTGGTTGCCCTCAACAAATAGTGAATGACAATGCCACAACATTCAATAGTATAAAGATGATTGAATTTTGCCAAAAATATCAGATTTTACCGCATCATTCAACCCCTTATTATCCTCAAGGAAATGTTCTTGCTGAATCATCTAACATGAGTCTAGTTAACGTGATCAAGAAAAATTTAGAAGATCATAAGAAAAATTGGGACAATCATCTTATATATGCAGTTTGGGCAAACAATATTTCTCCAAAACTATCAATAGGTAAATCTCCATTTCAACTGGTTTATGGAAAAGATGCCATTTTTCCCATAAATTTGGCTTTCCCTGTGCTTAATTTTTTACAAGAGTCTATTGATGAACCTGATGATTTATCTAGAAGAATAAATCAGATTATTGAATTAAATGAAAACATAGATGAGATTCAATACAAGTTGAGAAAATATCATAATAAGATGAAGAGTCTTTTTGACAGAAAGGCTAGGGAAAGATATTTCAGGGAAGGAGATTTAGTTTTGAGATGGGATGCTAGGAGGGAAGACAAAGGTAAACATGGAAAATTTGACAATCTCTGGTTTGGACCACTCAGCATTGCAGAAGTAAAGGGGAACAACATATTTATTCTACAAAATTTGGAAGGACAGTTCAATACACTGCCTATCAATGGTAGATTTCTGAAACATTGTATACAATACTGAAGGAGATCCCAGATCATCATTCTACATTATCATTTTTCCTTATCGTTTCAATTTTGTTTTATTTTTTCACAACAAAGACTCCATAGCCCGAGGAGAAGGCACATGGATCTACTTGTTCTCTACATCCCACACGGGGGAGCAGTCCCCAGCTAGAGCCGATGTTGTAACATTATTTGGTTTTTGATAAGTTAGCATATTATTTAAAAAAATATATATGTTAAGTTAGGATATGGATGGAAAAATAAAATAAAAAAATGTTAAGTTAGGATATGGATGGAAAAAGAAAATCAAAAAATGTTAGGACAATTATGTATTTTATACATCCATGTCAAATAAAATGTTAGGGTTCATTGCACTAAAGACTGAAGGCAAAGAAAATAAAATGTTAGGAAAGCAAATAAAAAATATATATATATGCTTTAGTCTTGAAAAATAAATTCCATGGCCGCCTTTTTAAATGTGCCATTTTCCAAAAAGTTTAAGAATTAATTAATGGTGATTAATTTTTTTTAAAAAGAGTTTAAATTTTCATTAATTTTTGACAAAAATCATATGGCGCATTATTCTTCTTAACCTAAGTCACAAAACGACAAAGGGTCTTGTCGCACTAAATAAATAGACCGCAAGTTGCAACGGTGGATCTTTCTCCTGCTTGAGATCGACGGCAGAGGTTGACTTCGCACCCCTCGCCCCGAACATTTCTTGTTAATGCAATGCAGGGGGGTCCAAAAAGAATTTTTAATGGTCGTCGTTATTGCATACATGTCGCCGCCATATGACTTCGCACCCTCCCTGTTCAAAACCACAAACCGCCAGGTCCCCCCGCCCCCCCCCCCCCCCTCGAAATCCACTGGCGGTAAAATTTTGCAACGACACTCTCTCTTGCGCCTTAACCGTTGTTTTTTCAGCCGATTAAATCCCTCCACATCATTAGACCATTCCCCACCTGTGCATCCGCACCGTTTTTACTTCCTCCACTCACTCATTAAAGCCCACTCCCAAGTCGTTAAACTTCTACGATCATAATCAAGCCGTTAAACACACAGTCATAACCTACAAAATACATCGCAACCTACCTTTTACCAGTTTTAATTCATTTTCGTTGTTGATTACAGTTTTCCATGTTTGGGCATTGTCCCCTGTCAGCAGATCTTTCTCTCAACGACATTGTTGCCCAACCATGATATTCTCACTTTTCATTCCATCTCTCTGTTTAAAATGGCCCCGAAGAAAAAATCCAAAAAGTAGGTGACCAAAGAAGCAAAATCTAAGAATCGGGTTGTAGAAAAGACGAATTCCACCAACCAAGTTGCAGAGGAAAGCTCTGCTCCCACATCTCAGCTCAACCTGAACTTAATTCCTCTCATAGATGCCTTTTTCAAGGTCACGGACGCCCAATATAAATTCAATTTTCATGAATTACACTTATGGCTCAGACAGAAGCACATTGATAAACATGACCTCATCAAGTTTTGGGAATCAATGTTACCCCTTTTTTCTTTTCCACAAACCCATCCATTTCCTGACTTCATCTCCTGGTGCCAAGCTCAGTATGATCCTGCAAAGAGAGCAGTGGTGGCTCAGAATGGAAACATTTTGATCACCATATTTTTGGAAACCATTAATCAAATTATTATTATCCCTCAATCTGATTCTCTGACTTATTTTTCACCAGCTGCACTTATGGATCTCTACCATAAGTTGACTTTCCCACAGAGAGCCCAGATTTTCAAAATCTTCTTACCTCAAGATGTCTAATTGCCTAAAAAGAACCTACCATACTCATCCTCCATTTTTCATGAAGCTTATAAACATTGTATTTCCCTTCTCTCTTACCTATTAGGATACTCAGATGACCAGACAGTTGATGAACCCATCATGGGGTTCCTATCTATTTTTAGCAAGGATCAGTCACCATTGTTCATGTATAATTACAGCCAATTCTTGGCTGAAAATATACATGAACAATTCATGAATTTCACAACTCAGAGTGTGTTTAGTTACACTTATGTAATTATACACATGTTTCTTTTTCAACAGGGAGATCTTCTGCCTATCCAGCTCAACAAACAAGATGAATAAGGAGTGAATAAATCATTGATTCACTAGATTGAACTAGTCAGGACTACATCAGCAAAATGAAATTTTCAGAGTTTATTGATTCTTTCATACACCTAGTAAAGCAACTGCTTACCAGTCAGATAGAACCAATAATTGGAGAAGAAATCAGGAGGATTCCACATTTGAGTGAGCAAGCTAAAATAGGAGATTGGTATGTACACCAAAATTATATAGAAATTAGGGTATATGGATGTGAACTCCAGCCATACAAGCTCCCCAGATATGTTCCTATGAGAATATTTTCTCTAGAGTACATTCCACATATGATAAATATGGATGACCTGCTCTTTGTGTCAGGGAAAAGGAAAGCACAATTAAAGCTCAAAGAAAGTATTGGATCTTTCATTTGCAATACCAGATCAGCTGGTGTTGAAGCTGATGCACTATTGAAGAAAATGGGTTTCCAACCAAGTTTCACCTGGTCTTATGACCCACATGGTATCATTTATTCTCTGAGATTTGAACTAAAAACAACTTCATATAATCATACCTCCAGACCATAAATAGAAAAAATTATGAATCAATACCAATGGGTCAAGGGAACACTTCAAGAGGTAGATGAATAGGTTTTGTCAACTTTTAATGTACAGACCCCATTCCCTGAGAGCAAGAAACATAAAAGGATGAGAGAAGAGCCTCCACCTACTAAAGGGATCATGAAGGAATTCATTTTTCAACAAAAGAAGCCAAAGATTGGCTCAACTATACTTACAGAAGGAGGACAACCAGAGGTAATTGATCTTGGAGATACTCAAGTTTCTGTGTCAACAAATGTTTTAGTAACTCCTCCATCATCATCACCTGCCAGAGAACCTTTGGAAATCATCCAGCACTCAGAAGCTAGTTCTTCTGATGAGCAAAACATCTTCTCTAGGTTCCTTGACATTAAACATAATAATGAGGCTTTAAAGACCAATGTGTATAATCATTTTTGGAAACAAACATCAACTTCTCAGCACAGGCTTCTTACTGCCTTTGACAGTGAGAAAGGAAGAATGCAAATGGCCTTTTTGTAGGCAACAATTCCTTTTCCTAAGTCTCATTCATAATATAAAAAGAATATGTTTTCATTTGATGCAAGTCAGATCCATCCTATTGATTAGATGGACATGCACGGGAAATCTGGAGAAATTCTCTTTTCAACTATGACAACTATAGCTATGTCACTCTCCAAACTCAAAATTGCATTATCAAACGTTCAATCCGAGCTCAATATTGAAAAGTTGTCTTCATTGGCCAAAGATAACAGACTTAAATCTTTGGAATATCTTATAATCAAGGTTGGATATGATCCAAAGGACTGCAAAGAAACTAAAGAAAACATTAAGAAGAAAAATGTTGACATATCTGCTCTGCGCAAACAGCTGAAATTGCCTTCAACTGAAGATCCACAAACAAAGGAAATTGCAGAAAATGAATATAACAAGGAGGAAATGCTTAAATGGATCATTATGAAAAACATACAAATAAGGAAAATGGAGGAACAAATTGAAGAGTTTAAAAGAGAAATAAATAGCACAGGTGGCTATTGATCCAATTACAGGAGTTCAAACATCTTCTACATGTATAGATCCTTCATCATTGACGACAACTTATACAACAAATTTAACACAGGATTTTTCCATTCAGAAAAAGGAAAATGAGAACTTGCAGTAGATATTTCAAATTCTGGAATCACAGAAAATCAAGAATGACACTTTATATATGGAGGAGATGCAAAAGTCCCACAAGTTGGGACTTAAAATCAAAGAATTAGAAAGTGAATCCTTAATCGCAGAGACATTAGCTAAAGCCAAGAAAAACATTTGGGAAGACATCAGCAAATCTATGAAAGAGGTATGGCCATCCATACAGATAATTTTTGAACAACAAGAGCTCATTACCAAGTGTAAAGTAGCTATAGAAGAACAGAAAGAAATTCTAAAGAAAAATCCAAGTGAAGCTACTGATATGATCAAGGTGTTAAAACTCAAAAAACAAAGAAGAATTGGAAGAGATAAACATAATTGACAGAACTGAAACAATCTTAGAAATCAAGAAAGTCTTACAAAAGAGGAATTTAATCAATCAAATGCAAACAAAATGTGAAGCCATGAATACTATTATCCAATGGTTTCATACAAATTTTAATGTTTTGAATCATAAAAGATTACCAGGATTGGTAGGTCTGGATGACATATTGATTAAATTAGAGGATTATTGTAAGAAGTTATATACTATTACAGTGGATAAGTCTAAATTTGCAGGTATCAAGAGACAAATTACAGGGAAGGAATTTTTAGAGGCTTTACAGTTTGATTTGATCATTCAACATCAAATCAAGCATTCGTTCATTCACAAGCCTAATTTCGACAAATACACAAAGGTGGATGAAATATTTAGAAAGATGATGAATGTAGAAATCCCAAGTGAAGAAAAATGGGATAAATTTTGTGAAACTACTGAGTAAAATTTTGATATTAACAGCATGCTAGCATAGCAGATTTTCAAGGGCCCAGTCACCAACAACTTCCATAAAAAAGGGCACATTCATCAACAACTTCCACCAAAACAGAGACACATCGTCTATTTGTTTCCTTCTTCCTACTATTTTATTCTATTATTGTAATCGGTTTAGGATATTTCTCAGTTTTAAAAATTAGTATAAATAACTCTCATTACGAGTTATTAAGGGTTGCACCCTTGGATGAGTAAATTTTTTAAAGCAACATTGTATTGGTTTTTCGATCATCAATAATAGAAGAAGGATTCTGAATTTTCCTCATACAACTTTGTTTCTTCTGTGAGTTTTTCTTGTTTTCATTACACTCTGTTTCCACATATGCTTAATTGCTATCAAGATAACCAGGTGAAATTAACTGAAATATCAGTCATCTTATAATTCCTCCTAAAATTATTATTTATATAAAGAATGATTTACTAAACAATATGTTTGTGTAAGTCCCTTTCATCTATAAATTGTCGGCATCTTGATAATGTTAAATGTATTATGTTGAACTTTTAGACATTCTTTAAAAAATTTCAAACTTATGGTTAACTAAAACATTCAATCTGAATTATTGGTTATCATATCTTCTTACATAAGTCTACTTAATCATTTACAAAATCTTAAATCACTGTGTGAGATAAACAAGCAACCCTTAGTCTTATTTTCTGATATTATCTGAAAGATTGAAGCATAACTGTTTGCAAAAGTTATTTTATACATTGGTCATCCAAATTTTCAAAAAAAAATAAAAAAAATTATAGATTCTTTGGCATAATTATTGATCACAATTATCTCAAAGGACAACAGATGGGCCAATCTCCAAAATATTGGCATGTTCTAGGCTAGAGTCAATAGAGCACAAATCAGTCCAAGGACTACTCTCAGATTCTTTCATCGGTTCATCAACTGGTATGGAAAGGGGAGGTCGATTCTGTAAGATATGGTCAACAATGTCATCTTCACCAAGTTTCCTTCCCCCTATGATAGCGTCCATTGTGCAGACTGGGTAGG
This sequence comes from Pinus albicaulis, assembly GCA_034641835.2. Taxonomy (NCBI): domain Eukaryota; kingdom Viridiplantae; phylum Streptophyta; class Pinopsida; order Pinales; family Pinaceae; genus Pinus; species Pinus albicaulis. Next base: position 1,046,548,024 of record CM076572.1, read on the forward strand.
GGGTTGTCAGATAAAATTATTCCTCTTCCTCATCCTCTAACCATAAGGGTAAAGCATGTTCAATAGAGGGCTGAGCAAGAGGATACAACACAAGTTGTTTTTATAAATGTCCATTCTCAATAGCCATGTTCCTAGCCCTACAACTAATGTAGGCATCAACATTGGCCAACCAAGGTCTTCCTAAGATTAGAGGATAGCCATCAAACTTGTTTTTGGGCTAGAGGACCAGGAAATCAGTGGGTTATTCCCAGGACTATATGAAGACCATGACATCCTCAATAATTCCCTCAAGAGATATTGTGGATCTATCTGCAAGTTGCAACACTATGTTGGTAGTTCTCAAAGCCCCTTGGAGATTGAGCTTCAACAGTGAATATTTATATCTACCACATCTCTATGTTTATGCTTATATCTATATTCTATTTCGTTCTTGCATAAGTCTAGATCACTCTTGGGCCTCTCCCATCTCCTCATCTCCTTCATCCAATGGGGGAGGAGGTACGTCCCCATCGAATGTGCCAATGTCTACAAAATATATAGCACACAACAATAATTAGACAATTTCATTAAACAATTTAATAAAACAAGTTAAAAATGTGCTAGAATAAATTTTATTCTAATTAATTAAAATAATAAAATGAAACTAGATTAATTTAAAGAAAACACTAATATTACCTCTATTATATGGAGGCTCAACCAGTGTGAAGAGGATTTTGGGGCATTGTCTCCAATCAATCCTCGCATATGAAAATGCCAACACAACAAACGCATGGTCATCCTCACTAGCTAGTAGTGCCAGTGCCTCAGTAGAAATCCTAGTCGGATACTCCTAGAGGCCCCTCTTGGGCATCATCGTTGAAAATGCAACAAGAAAAATTTAGTTTGACCTTCCCTTGGTCAAACTAGAGAAAATTAAATTTTTCACATCAACAAAATCTTGGAGGTAGTTAACTAAGTGACATGGCTCTTGTCACTCAGTTAACTCAGTAAATTTGAGTTGGGAAGCTTGAGTTCAATTCAATATTATTGATTGTTAATTTGTAGCAATATATTTCAATTAAATTGAGTTATTGTCAGTTAAGCTAGTTCCAACTATTGGAGAAGCTAGTGGAAGGTCAAGTTGTGCAGTGTAACTTCAATCACACTCATTGATCATCCAGTTAACTAATCAATCAACCCAAAATAATTGATGCATGCAGAGCATTTGAGTTACCCACTTGAGACGAAGAGTCCAAGGAAGTGTTCTATTAGTTGTAGACTAGTCCCATGTGTACAAGTGGGGCATGCAGTCAAAGAATGGGCCTACAATAATTGCACAATCCAATTGATGAATTTCCATAAAAAATAGGGGTTAATTCCTCAAGTAAAAATGAAAGGAAATAGGATTTTGGAGGCTCGAAATTTTGGCTAACTATTAGTCAGGTTCAATCAGTGAGGTAGAGAGATTTATTATAAACTTGCAGGGTGTGCTCAGGCTTGAGCAAGCGTTGTATTTCTATTGTTTGATTAATGCAATACATATAGTAAGGGGTTTTGAGTAGTTGTTTTCCCCTATATAAATTGTGTTGCATGTGTGATGTTCCCTTTTTCATGTTGATGTTATGTGTTATAGATCGTGAATTTGCTTACGTAGATCAGTAGAGTAGCTTATAGTATTGTGATTTAGTAGATTTCATGAGAAATTTAGAATCTACACATTAATTTCTACATAGCATCAGAGCAGGATTCATAGTAGAGAAGAGATTTAGAAGTTGTCTTTGCAGGAGGATTAGATTTGCAGGATCAATTCTTCAAAGCTAGAAGGATGGCTTTATATGGACTAAGGTTCGAGTATGTTCTTGAGGTAAGCTCTAATTATGTTTCTTGGAAGGACCACATGGAGGTTGTAATAGAAGATAATGGGCTAAAGGAATTCATTGATACTGATATCCTAAAACCAACAGTAGTTGATACTCAAAATCTAGCAGAAAGGAAGAAGTGTGTAGCCAAGGTGAGGAGAATAATATTGAAGGGAGTAAGATACCATATTGTCTTAAATCTCCACAAGAAAGAGAATTTTTATGCAATGTGGCAAGCATTAATAGATATGTTCCATAATAGACGTGACCATAGGAAACTAGTGCTTAAGGATAAACTTTGAAGTATCAAGATGCAAAAGAATGACTCAATTCGACAATATCTGAGTAGGTTCACACAATTTCGTGATGAACTTGCAGGAGTTGGTGTCATAGTCCCAGATGATGATTTGGTGAGCCTATCCCTTCTAATCCTTCCCAAGAGTTGGCACAACTACCAAGATTCAGTGAATGGGAGGGAGAAACTACCGAATTGGGAGTGCCTATGGTCTGATTTGGTACAGGAGGAAATACAATGGAATACCAGAGCTGAGACTTCATCCAAGGGCGAGAATGAAGAAAATTGTGCCTTGTCTAGAAAGGAAAAAAAAAGGAAAAGGGAATAAATTCTAATCCAAACTAGAATTCAATCAAAGGGAAAGAAGAAAGACTTGTCTAGAATCAAGTGCTTTCACTGTCATGAATTTTGGCACTATGCCACGAAGTGTCCACACAAGAAGGCAAGCAAGAAGACCTCGAGAGGAGCGGCAAGTGAAGCTTCTGATTCACAATTCAAGCTTGACTTCACCCTCATTGGATGCATGGCAAGAACAATGATGGGAATTGTGTGGTATCTGGATAGTGGTGCCTCATTCCACATGACGGGGAACAAAGAACTTTTCAGTGACTTGGAGGAGAAATATCTCCAGATGCACATCGAGATGGGAGATGATGGAAGGTACAATGTGACTGGGATCAACATAGTCACCTTTCAGAGGGATCGAGCTCCTCTCTCAGGCTCAAGGATGTGATGTTTGTGCTAGGTCTAAAGAAGAATTTGATTTTCATCATGGTGTTGGAAGACTGTGGCTGCGATGTGATATTCAACAAAGGGAAGGTATTACTGAGACACATCACCACAAGACAAGTGAAGCAAATTTGGGTTCGAGTGAAGAACCTCTATAAGTTGGATGTGGAATATTGTGATGCATTGAGAACAAATGCGAAGAAGGTGTAGAGTTGAGATGTCAAAAAATTATGGCATAGAAGACTTTTCCATTTGCATCATGGCATAGAAGTAAAATTTATGAATATTACTTATGCAAAAACCCTACTGTTAAATCTGATTATACTTCTCCTACTTAATAAAGTTATTAATCTGAAATTTTAGCATTAACATCGAAGTAAACACATTAACAATTCTTCATAGATACAGATCTAAAATTGAATACATGCACATAGACAAAGTGACGCACATGATTTTCTAGACAATTGTCCCCAAAAAAACCCAATGCAGGAAAACTGGTCTTCTAGATGCTAGAGGATTTATATTATTAAGCAGATTCTAAGTATAACAAATCTGGGCACCTTACTGGTTAACCTGATAGATAAATAAAATATCTGCAGTAATATCTTTTTTCCGGAAACAGAAAATTGGACTGATTCACACCCTCAAACGGGATTTACAGAACTCAGACCCTTTTTGCCTCTAGAAACCCCAGCGCTGCTCTGAAGCCCTCTACGTCATCTTTGCTAGCCTTCTGATGCCCCTGCATTTCTCAGGAAAGGGCTCTGTAACCCCATACTAGGTGACGCAGTCCCTACGCTACCCTAGTTGGGCCTGCGTAAGCCCTGATGGCCTCCTGCTACCTCTACGCTACCCTTTCAGGGTCTGCGTAGCGGCTAAAACCCTCTGCGCTGCTCTGACTACTTATTCTCTGCCTCTTGCTAACTCTTGGCTCTGGGATCATATCATCCCCTTAGACAATACTACCCCTCACTACAGCTGAAACACTTCTGGAAATTCTTAGCAAACCATGCCCTAGAATTCCATATTAGTCTCAGTGCTCTGCCTCCGTGTGTGTGTTCCAATTGACCCCAAGCCTTTCCTTTATAATTTTCTCATTGGGAAACCAACAGCCATGATCTAATCTTTATTTGACAACTAATATTAAAAGAAAGCTTGATCCATGTGACTTAAGTCATTTCCATCACATGTTTAAATTAACTACCTTTAATATTTTAATTTTCCTAAGCTAGACTTAGGGTCCTTAATTAAAAATATTAATTAATTATTTTTCTCTTAAACCGGATGGAAATTCTCAAATCCCTTTCTATGTCTTAGAGATCTCATGCACTCTAGTCCCTCCACAAATTTTGGGAGCTAGAGCACATCTGAAGCTACCCCAACACTCTACAAATCTCAACAACATATGTAGTGTTGTATACATATGATGTTGTATGCATGTTGCATATATATGGTGTTGGATATATATTTCATATGCAGTGCTAGGTATACATGGCGCTATGTATATGTTAGATATGCAGTTTCATGTACATATGATGCTATGTACATGTTGTATATGTAGTGTTATATACATATCGTGTTGTGTGCAGGTGGTGTCATGTACATGTCATGCATGTGGTGTTGTGTAAGTATGGTGTCATGTACATGTCGTGCATGTGATGTTGTGTACATTTGGTATTGTGTACACATTGTACAGGTGGTGCGGTGTATATTTGGCGTTGTGTACACGTTGTGCAGATGGTGCCGTGTGCATGTGGTGTTATGTACATGTTGTGCAGGTGATTTTGTGTAAATATGGTATTGCATACATGTTGTACAAATGGTACTGGTGTACATGTAGTATTGGGTGCATGTCGTACATGTTGTGTTGCAGGCATGCGAGTACTATGTATGTGCATTTTGTGGTCGTGGTATCACAACGTGTGTATTCGTGGTGTTGTATTCTATGTACGTATATGTATATGTATTGTGTTGTGTTGTGCACCAAAATGATCTGAATGAAAAGTGGCCTACACCCATGGTATTCATCCACCCATGGTATTTATCTTCCCATGGTATTGTAAGTGACATTTATCCATGATATTCATTCACCCATGGTATTCATCCACACATGGAATTTACCCATGGTATTGTAAGTGGTATCTACCCATGGTATTGACGCATGGTATCCACCTATGCTATCTACCCATGGTATTGTAACTCAAAAGGCTATAAATAACAAGCCTCACTTTGTAAAAGGATAGATTGTCCACCACAATGTAGCTTCTATAGTTATTCTCCATTTTAATAAAAAGTTTCTTTTATTACTTTTTATTTATTGATATGTATGTGTACATGATTGAAGAGAAGCAAAGGAATTAGGTGATTACTAGGTGTGGCAACCCATCCTGTGTGTATAAATAAAGAACAAAGGCAGAAGTAAGGATCGATGAAGCATAAATATCGCTATTTTATTTCAATTCTATTATGCATGTGATCTACGATTTTAACTTATGATGGTTACATGTGAATTATCATTATGGGTTATGGTGATTTCATGTGATTCATGATTTTAATGTATGATGGTTGCATTTTGAGCTAACCAGATGTGATATGTTTATACATGATGATTAATCAAACAACTAGTTTGACTTGTTGCTTGTGAAGTGGTATGATTGCAAGTATACCTTATTTACGATCTACCAATGAGGTATGATTTGAATTTACTTCAATTTATTTTGAATCTAATGGCAGTTATGTGTTTGGTACAGGAAGCACATAAATGCCCAGTTGGGTGATTGGAACTGACTGCAAGAATTGACATCATCAACAAAAGGAATTGAAATAGGAAGTAGTATGCTGCTAAAGCACTTAAGGAGCATGGCCATTATGGGACACTGGTACCCAATAGTGTCCATTGATTTCCATGAGCATACTATGATCGGTATGATGGTTGAGGTAGGTATATGCCTTGGTTTTTATATCTTCCTATGCAGGGAAGCCTTGCCAAGGGATGGACTTCCCAGGATGGGGGTGCTAGTGGAACTTGGAAGGTGTGTGACTGCACGGAAGGGGGTGCCCAGGTTTCTTGAGGGACTGTGTAGTAGAGAAGGGAAGGTCGGGGATGAATTTGTTTTGGTCATTAGCATTTCCAGATAGAAATATATGCACATTGGGAGTGTACCCTAGAATAATGAGTTGGTAACTATTCATTAAGGGTACAATAGTGCATGATTGTAGCGTTGGACATTGGATACAACTTTGACTTTGACAGTGGATTCTGAACTTCCTAGAAAGGAGGTGAATCTTGGTATTACTTTGAGGGTGGAGGTGTGAACCTATAGATTCCTTTGTTGTTGTTTTTTCCCAAGGAAAAAATCGTAATTTTATTAACAGTAACAAAATTACATGTTGCATCAGCAGAGAAAAAAAGATCCAACACCCAGTCGTGACTGGTGTTTCAAAAATCATGCAAGAGACCATTAATATACATATGAGGAGAGAAAATAAGTTTTTCTCCCTTTCTTTTTTTCTACCTTTCGTCATGCTCCTTGAGATGACGAGGGGGAGACATGGGCGAGATGATTCTATGTAGCTGCCCCATTGTCCTTGTCTGAGTCAGAGGTGTCTAATAAGTGATGTCGTTTATTCCCACCAATGTCTGAAACAACTAGATCCTTTACAGACAGGTCCCAGTGTGTTTTTATTTCAAAAGGATCCCGAGGTTCTTTTTCTTGAGCATCTGGGATGATTGTTGACTGATTGTTCCCATCTGGAGTGGGTACTTCCGCTTCTTCCCTTGTTTTTGATATGGACATCGTATCCATTTTTCTTCTTGGTTGAGAAAATGTGTATATGTGTATATTATTGTAAATATTGTATCGAGCTGGATTTATAAAGCTCCATAGACAATATGATTATTTGTTGGTTGAAGAAAATGTGGTTGTTATTGTAAATAATGTAATGAGTTGTGTTATAAAGCTCCAGTAAATGGTATGTTTGTCACGTTTTCAATAATATTCATTGTAAATACTACAACGAGCTATGTTATAAAGCTCCATAGGCAGTATTTTTTGTTTTATAAATTTGTTGGTTTGTAGGTGTGATTGAACACTGAGGATGGTGTTCCCCCAAGGGGGAGGGTTCTGTAACAACCTTGGTAAAAATCCATGTAAAAATATATAAGACCACGGTTGATGGGACACTTATTCCAAGCTGAATGTTGGGAAAAGGACCCTAGCAGGTGTTCATTTAGGTTATTATCGCTAAAGGGAATTGGAAAAGGCAATGACAAAGGCTTTGGAAAGGCATGAGGCATTAACATTTTATTTATGAAAATAATGGAAATTAGGAGAAATGGAATGTGAAAGGTCATAGGTTGCATGTGAAGAGGGAAATGAAGGAAAATAATGGAAAATGAATAAAATAGAGGCCTCATTGATAAAAAGGCTTCTGAGGATCAATGGGCAAGACTTGGTCAGTGTATTTCTCGAGCTCTCTCATTATTATATCTCTCTCTCATACTCTTGGATACTTAGAGTTTTATAGGAGCACCCTTGGAGAGTGTGGATACATAGTGATTTGGAGCAAGAAGGCAAAGGAAGATCAAGAAAGTGCAAGCGAACATCGAGATCAACAGCTATAGTGGGATTTGATTGCAGGTACCGAGTTGCATGTATGTTTTCCTCACTAATTTTGGCATGCATGGTGTATTCATGTGGATTTTCCTAGCCTTTCTGTTTCCTCGATAGCCACAGTATTATGGGTTTATTCCATTGATTTTTTCTAGTTGGTTCTCATGATTCCTTTAGTTGTTGGGTTGAGTTATTAGTTCTTGGAGCCTTGGTTGGACAAAATCTTTGGAGCCCGATGGATAGTTGTTGGGTTAAGTTACTAGTCCTCGAGCCTTGGTTGGAAAAACGCTTTAGAGCCCAGAAATAGTAGAGGTTGAGTTACTAGTCCTGGAGTGGTTGGAACAAACGCTCTAGAGTTATGAAGCAGCTTGGATAGAGACTAATCCATGATGGTTGTGATGTCTGACCGTGAGGTGGAATCACGGGTTGAGGGTTGAGGTGGTTTGGCCTTTGGAAGCCCTGGATTGATTGTGAATGATGTGTTTCATGAGATCCCACATTCATGCTTAGAATATGGCATGAGGGTGATTAGATGAAGAGAGACTTGGTTCAACCAATATATGGTCGGTTGGAACATGAAAGTCCCATCTCCAGTTGGTTTTCACATTCAATAATGAAGATCTCATTCCTTTGGTATTTGGTATGCAAATGTACTAGTTTCTATGCGGATTCTATTGTTGTTGTATCCATGGTATTTATGTTTTTATTGTACTGGTTATAAGCATGTATTTGATCATTGATGATGTATGGCTCTATCCATGTTTTTACTTGTAAATGAATGCACAATGTATATATGGTTAAATAGATTGTATTACAGCTAATGATGTAAGGGAGCAATGTTTCTTAGTGATTCTCAGATAAGTATGAGACCCCTATGTTTAAATCCATTCTTTACACTTGTAGATTTAATGTTTGTGACATGTTTGACAAACATTTTTTTCAGGGCTAGGAGGGGTCAAGATGAGTTCTTGTTAATGTGATTGCTTCTGTATCATTGCCTTATTTTTATTTATCATCCCTTAAGTTTTCATGAAGTTCTGGGAAGTGACCTGGGGTCTGGGCCAAAAAAGGTGGCTCAAATCCCAGAGTCGCAGACACGAAACTAAGCATTTGGGGCCCTAACCACTAGCATGCAGTGTTATGCCTGCGACTATAGCCTTCTAGCCCCTGGAATGCAGTTTTATGCTTGTGACTATGGCTCAAAGAGGGTCAAAATGTCAGTGTGACCCATGGGTAAAAGTCCTTAATGGTTTGGTTACCTCTTGGGGGTGTTGTGGTTGCTATACAAGGTTTGTAGGTTGTGTTTTCCATCAGTTCCACTTCCTTAAGGTCACATAGGAGGTTGAATCTTAGTATAGTAGACTCTCGTTGCATGTTTACCCCAGTTGGCTGGTTACTTGGGTAGATGTGGGAGGAGGGTGTTACATTCTTGTTGGGTTACTTGGTCAGATGATGGATCCTACTGTGATGTACTATGATTATCAGAGTTACATCAAGCTCTCGGAAAATCCTATTTTTCACGATCGATCTAAGCATATAGATATCTAGTATCACCATCTATGAGATTATATGCAGAGGCAAATCATGTTGTTGCAATACTTCCGACAGAGGAAAAAGATGCACACATTTTGACAAAGGCTTTTTCAAAAGGTAAATTCGAGTTCCATAGAGGAAGGATTGGGGTGGAAGATAATCCATTTCTTGCTGAGAGGGAGTGTTGAAAATGCAACAAGAAAATCTTAGTTTGACCTTGCCTTTGACAAACTACAAAAAATTCAAATTTCCACATCAACAGAATCTTGGAGGTAGTTAACTGAGGTGACATGGCTCTTTTCACTCAGTTAACTTAGTAAATTCGATTTGGGGAAGCTTGAGTTCAGTTCAATATGATTTATTTCTAATTTGTAGCAATCTATTTAAGTAAAGTTGAGTTATTGTTAGTTAAACTAGTTCCAACTATTGGAGAAACTAGTGGAAGGTCAAGTTGTGCAATGTAACTTCAATCACACTCATTAGTCATCTAGTTAACTGATCAATCATCCCAAAATAACTGATGCATGCAGAGAATTTTAGTTACCCAGTTGAGATGGAGATTCCAAGGCAGTGTACTATCAGTTTTAGACTAGTCCCATGTGTACAGGTGTTGCATGCAGTCAAAGGATGGGCCTACAGGAATTGCGCAATCCAATTGAGGAATTTCCCTAAAATATAGGGGCTAATTCCTCAAGTAACAATGCAAGGAAATATGATCTTGGAGGCTTGAAAATATGGCTAAGTAGTGGTCAGGCTCAATCAATCAGGAAGAGAGATAGACTATACACTTGCAGGGTGTGCTCAGGCTTGAGCAATCAATGTGTTTCATCTCTATTCTTTGATTAATGCAATACAAATAGTAAGGGGATGTGATCAGTTGCTTTACCCTAGATAAATCTCATTGCATGTGTGACGTTTTATTTTGCATGTTGATGTTATGTATTCTGAATCATGAATTAGCTTCCGTAGATCAGTAGAGTAACTTCTAGTCTTGTGATTTAGTAAATTTCACGAGCAATTTAGAATCTACATATTAATTTCTACAATCTTCTGCCCCCACATGTGCATACAAACCTCACTGATCGACCTAGGAGGGCGACGATCAAATGTAGGCCTCATCTCTGGAAACCTATAAATAAATAAAGAAGCTCTAAAGTGAAAGGGAAGGTCACTCCCCACGTCTCAACACATGACATATATCTAAAGCCATGCAAAATTGCCTCAAAAAAATGGCAGAAAATCTAATACAACGTGGCACCTATATCAAATAATCGACATAATACAAAAGAGGGAAACTAATGTGATTCCCATCGTTACTAGAGTGTGCAATGGTGGTGACAAATAACGAGAGGTACCTAACCTCCTCTACATCAAAATAAGAAATACGTAGTTTTCCACCACGCACCTGAAAATTTGTCAGATGTACTACATGAGGCCCTACATATCTCTTAGTGTAGGCAAGTTGAGTCTCAACTGCAACCCCACGTGGCACATCAAGGAACTGAGGAAAATCGTCCTCTCTCCTGGATAGGCCAATGATAAAGTAAATTTCCTCCTCATAGGGCTTATACCACACCCTAGGACCGACATGGAAAGCTTGATCCAGGGAACTCCATCAACAAATCAGATGCACCAATAAGACTGAGTGTGCCTTCAAGGATGTATCCTCCTCATAGTACTTGAGGAGGCCTATATTCCTTAAGAGTGCTCGGTTCACTACAGTAATAGGGTGAGGGTATAAATACCTTTCCCTCTCTCTAGCCTCCCATGGTGAAACCATATTGTATGGCTCTGCCTACTGCTCCAGTTGTTGTTGCTGCTCCCTCTTTTGACGTTTCTGCTACATGATTGACATATAAAATACATCAACCTCATACATAAAATACAGTTTTTTTTATTAAATTAAAAATGTATTTATAAATATGGAAACATAACTTTCAATTAAAAAAAATCATCTGTGCGCCCAAAACATAATCATGCACCAACTTTGGTGCGTTGTTAAACACAACTGCACCAACAACGATGCGCACATACGTGTGAGGCAATGTTGTTGGTTCAGAAATTTATTTTTTCATCACGATGCATCACACTTATGCATGGATGCGCACATATAACCCTTTTGAATCGATACATAACGTTCTGGTTATTGAATGCACCAAGCTATAGCTATATTTTTAAATATTATTTTTGCGGTGCAATTGGTAAATATAAATGCACCGAGTGTAGCACACCTACATACAATTTCTACATTTCCTGGTGCGTTTTAAGTTATGAAATGCACCGCAATAATAGCAGTGTGTTATGTTCATGCACCGAACTGTGGTGCACCAATAAATTTATAGGGTGACCGAACATATCGATTTTTTTTCAAAAACAATGGAAATTTTAAGATAATTTGCAATTCTAATTTGCAAAAAAATTAAATTTGAGAGAAACTTGAAAATTACTTAGAAATTTGGTTGTTGGGGAGACATTGTTGACATGTAATGGAGAAAAACAAATTTTACCATGGTTTGAAAAATTTGGAAAGTCATGCAATGAGCATGGTATGGAAGGATGGTGAGAAATAGAAGCACCGATGTTGAATGAGGCAAGAGTGGCACCGATGGTTCAAAGCTCTCCAACACTTTAGATGGTAAAAATGAAATTTATAGTCGAGAGTTTTTTTTTTTATTTAACCCTCATCCGGTGTGTTACGATAACTGCACCAATGCGGATGATATCCAAGAGCACCGTGTTGTTTTTGTTTTTGTTTTTGTTTTTTTTTTTTTTTTTTTTTTAATTAAAAAATCTATAGCGGTGCTTTTGGTAAGGTGCACAGGGCATTATAATATGCTTTTGGTAAGGCGCACAGGGCAGTATAATATAGGTACTGCACTGGTACTTTGTTTGACTATAGCACCACCATTTTAAAAGAATTAAAAATTTCCTAGCGGTGCTCTTTAGAAGACGCCCCAAGCCGTTTTAGTACATTTATCGCACCAATGCATCACTGGAAAATAACACTACATTTTTTTTAATTTAAAAACTATAATGATTCTCCTTCTTGGTATGCAACAGGTCATTTTACTACAGGAAGTGCACTGGTGTTGCCGGTGTATATAGCACTAACCATTTTTAAAAGTTAACCTTTTCTGGTGCTATCAACTATTCAAAAACTTGTGTGTTGTGTTATTTAGCTCACTGTGTTTTTTATTTTATAAAAATAAATTTTCCATGGCGCACCATATTCTATGTGGCGTCGGTGCTTGTATGAATAGTAAAGTATCGATGCATTTATAGATTGTAGACGCACCATCCAAAAAACATATGCTAAAACATCCACCCACCCACCTCCGCTAGTGACCTATGCAACAAATGAATTTTTGGCTATTTTTATAGGGGATACTTAAAAAACATCTGCTAGAAGATATTTTCCTTATATTGATAGGAAAAATAACTCACATTAACATATGAAAGTTCCAATCAAGTTAGGGACTTCCACATGTTGTCACTCCGCCAGATTCCCAAGGCTGAGGAAGGAATCCCAACAGAGGTAACCACAAACCAAGCTTTTGACTTGATAACTAGCCCTATCAAGCTAGAGAGGGCTCTCTCCAAAAGGGCCACAGCTAGGAGGGCTAGAGAAATTAGGGTTTTAGGCTAGATAATGAGTGCAAGGATTTGTTTTGATTTGGGGTTGGGTTCACTGAAACGAGGATTAGGTCGAGGGGACTGAATTAGGGCCAATGAGATGAAATTGCAGTCCATTCGATGGGGCAAGGTAGGTAGGAAGGTTTAACATTTAAAGGTGATTTTGGTGAGATGAATTGACCGGTGAGGAGCTAGGAAGAGCATATGAGATTAATTCTCCCTAAACTGAAGAAAATGGACAAATTATGTAAAATTCCCCAAAACAGAGCATGAAAAAGGTGAATTTTGCCTTTCAACTTGAAATGAAGCATATCATAGACATGAAAAGGTTTATGAGCTTAAAATACACTCATAAAAATGATCACAGAGAAGAAACTATGTCAAACATTCATACCACATGAATCCCAAAGAAATAGCTACAATTTTCCATTAATATCCAGGCAAAAATGTTTCTTGATCAATACACAAACTTTCAAACTGATGCCAACTTCCAACCTCTGACTCCTCTCAAAACCTGAGCTAAATAGACCTCAAACCACCTCCTCTCATCCTCAGAGGTCGAATCCATGAGGTGAGGGAGTTGTTACATGAAAATCTGAACTGAAAGCTAGAGTGTGGGATCATAAAAGTGACTCATTCCTATCTCTAAGAACTGATTCATTACACCTCAACTAATTGACTTACCTAATGTATCTACCCTAGATAAAAGTAAAAACATGATTTTTACATTCATCTTGACCATTTAAATTAGTCATTTCTCATTTCCCAAGGTGAAAAGTCAAACTGGAGAAAAATTGTTGAAGACTATGAAAATTGGAAATTTCTTGGTAAACGCGCAGCGTGCAAGAAAAAAAAAACTTGTTTTCAAAGCTGGTTTTGAGTGCCTTCCCGGTGTCTAAATCAGCTCCATGATAGCTCATTGGAAAACTATCTAAGTCTAGTTTCCAAATATTCCTCCAATTTCCAAAATGGTGCTCATTTTTCCTTTAAAAAACTTAATCTCCCAAGACTGGTAAATGAGCAGCGTGTAGGCCAAAAAGGAGGTAGAAACATGAAATTTAGGTAATTTTTTTGCATTTTTGAGGGACCATTTCTCCTCCAAATCTTCTGAAAATTTCTAGGGTTGATGTACTCATCATTAATAACATGATGGTGGTGGCGATTTTTCAATTGGAGGCCCCAAAAAAGAGCGCAGCGTGTAGGTCGCTGCGCCTTTGGAAAAATTTATAAGTGCAAAAATACTCAAAAACACAGAATTTTTACCTTTTTGAAGACCACATTTGGAGGCCTTCCTGGTGTTCAAATTGGGCCCACGATAGCTTGTTGGAAATCCCTTCATGTATAATTTCCAAATAAACATTTTTCTTTCTTATTGGAGTTTATTTTCTTTGTCAAAAGTTGATTTTCCCAAGACTGGTCAAAAAGTGTTGAATGAGGGTGCATAAATGCAGAGTGTTGGTGCAGGAAACTTTTGGAGGTCTTCATCAACTCCAAATTGAGCTCATGATATCTCATTGGAAATATCTCTCTATCTAGGTATCATTTGAATCATCAAGAAAGTTATTTGGAAACTCCAGCTATGAGAAAACTTGATTTTTCCAAGGTCACTCCATAAGTGCATCAACTCTCCTATGGCACTTGTGTTTTTGAAATTTATCTAAAAAAAAGACACGTGTAAAATTAGAAGGAGGTTTTTATTCCTTGACCTATGATGGACAAGAACCTCTCCCAATTTTGTCAAATTCATCTCTGTTTGATTGGAAACACAGTTTGAAAAAACTAACCCTATGAGTGGCAAATGACTTGACTCTTGGAATGACTTCTCAAAAAATGATGGAGACATGATTTTTATGAGCTGAAATGACCTCATACTTACTTATATGATCTACCTTATGGCTCCTCTTCTCAAATGTCTCGTTTCCATAGCAAACCCTAGCTCAGTGGGAGAGGAAATTAGGGTTTGGTGCTTGTGAACAATGATGACTTGGGCACCTTTGGGAAAAGACAACTCCCTTTGAAATTTGATCAATTGATGAACTAAAACCTCTTTCACTTTGACATTTCATGTGTTGGAATGTGTAAATCTGAGTTGGAATCCTTTGGGAGACTGAATACTTATTACATTTGAATTGACATAAAATTACATGAACAAATAAAAATTATGTCTTGGAATGAAACTCACACTTGAAATCAAATTACAACTTTGGAAGCCATCTTGGAGGTCATATTTACATGGTAAAGAGACATTATTGGGATCACTCCCATAATTTGCTGACCTTATGCAAATGAAATGGTGCATTTTTGGACCTTGAAAGACAAAACCCTAATGACCTAATGAGACTTTGAATAGCCTGACTCCCATGGTTGACTTTCACTGAGACAAGACATGGTGAAATGAGCTTTTCATAGGTGTTATTATGTTCAAGAAGACATGGAAGTGAGTCAGCAATGTGAATCTTTGAGGGAGAGTGAAGTTTTATTGAGGTAGGTTACCATCAGTGAAACAATTTTTAGCATGACCTAATGGAATGATATAAAAATTTCAGAGTGAGACACCTAAAATGATAATGAAATGAGTGATTTTGATCATTGATGGCAAAATGCATATTCTGACTCTAACACCACATACCACCCAACAATAAATTGAGCTTAACCAAATCTCTCTTTCAGCCAATCACCCCCATGCCATATGCCAAGCATGAATGTGGGATAATAAGGGTTAAACCAAAATAGAACCAACCAGGGCTTCCACAAGCCAAACCAACTCAGCCCTCCAGCACAATGATTTCATCTAACTAGTCCAGAAATCACTAACATCAACCAGATTGGTCTCTTCCCAAGATGTCTAGGGCTCCAGGGATTCTATATCAACCCACAACCTCTAGGCACCCACCCAAGCTGTTATAGGGCTCCAAATAACTAGCATCTCAACCCACACACTCTAGGGACCCAATTTATTCTAGGGCTCTAGAGATTCTATCCAAACCCAAAAACATAGGGAGCCTAAGAACCAATCAGAAAATCCAAATGGGAACGCACTACACCATACCTATCTAGGAAATAGAAAGGAAAGGTTGAAACAACTGTCAATCTAGGAAAATCTCCATGCCAATGACAACAAATAACTAAGGAATCACATGCATATACCATGCATCCAAAAACCAACATGGAAATAACACATGCAACATGTTACCTACAATGTATCCTTTTTGTAATTATTGATCCAACCTTCTCTTCAACTACCCACCAATTCCTTGCTTGTCCTTTGCTTACTTTCTCCAAGTCCAAGTGAATTCTAGAATATTCCAAGAATGCTCTAAGTGTGCAAGTGTGTAAAAGAGCAAAGCTAAAAGTGACAAAAATCTAAGCCAAAAACTGTGAATTGTTTCTTTGATGCCTTTTTATCATCGATATCTCATTTTGTTTTTCATTTTCCTTAATTTTCTCTCTAGTTTCCCTTGCATGCAAATTTATGTCCCTTCACCTTCCCTTTCTCATATTTTCCTTTATTTTCATAATTAAATGCCATTTATTGCCTCTTTTCCTTTGCCAATGCCTTTTCCAATTTCCATAGCCATTATTAAACCACAAGTGATGCCCACTATAATGTTTGCCCACCATTCAACTTGGAATACATGTCCCATGACCTTGGTTTTATTTTATTTACATGGAAATCAATTAGGGGTTATTACAGAATCAACTCATAGGACCATTTTAATTGCCGTGTCCTAGTTTGACGAATTGGGTTACGAAACCTTCCAAAAAAAATTTTGAGGCATGAAACATCATTTTTTGGGGGGGGGGGAATTTGCCACTTGAGCCTAACACATTTTTTTGTTATTTCACACACACAAACCTTTCCAATGGTGTGAGAATCACCTTAATTGGAGTATATATGCAAAAGTTATGCCACCCAAAAGTTGACATTCTTGTTTTGACCACTAAAATTTGAAAGGATGCCATGCCAACCCGCATTATTAATGGAAAAGGGGCTATCCATGTGACCATGATAAATAAGACTCTAGAATAGTCCATATTTTAACTCTAGTTAAGAGTTGAAGGAATCAAACTTAACCACTAATAGGCTATTAAGCTTTGTTATAACTAGGCCACTAGGAGGAAAATACATTTAATTCTATTCTAGTGCATTTTGTTCCGTAGATGAGTAGAGTAGCCAAGAGTTGATAGGGAGAGATAAAACATATAGAATTTGTGCATTGTAGTAGCCCACAGACCACAAACCTCACTTCTTTGTAATTGCATCCATTTTCCATTCAAAGAAAAATAGCAGAGCAACCTTACCTTCTAGTTGGGTTTTCTACTGAAAGGATTTCCACGTTATATCTTGCAATTTTATGGTTAGTGAATTTTATTTCGTTTTTGTCAGTTTTTTGCATAATTATAAGTCGCATGCATACATAATAAACAATAATTAACATATCTAGAAATCTAAGAAGAAATAAACCCTCATAGTGTAGATTTCAAATTTTAAGCTTAATTTTATCATATTTGTTGCGATAAATTGTCCAATGGAATATCCACAACAGTTTATAGATCATTATTAATATAGTTAGAATTTTTTAATTTTTTAATTTTTAATTTTTTTCATTTTATGGCGGAATTGCCTTTTGTTATTATTGTTTTAGACAAATACACCCCCCTAAGGCTTGACCACTACTAAAGTTTATATAGTTAATCCCATTTGTCTTAAACCTCTTTACATTACTTCTTGATATAGGCAACTCTAAGAAACTATAACGAAATCCTTGCATAGTGCATGCTCTCTCTCTCTCTCTCTCTCTCTCTCTCTCTCTCTCTATATATATATATATATATATATATATATATATATATATATATATATTACATGGAAAATTTTGTGGGGAAAATAAAGAGGTACTTATTCATGTTCATAAATGACGTTTTTAGTAAATCTATCAACATAAACTAATGTGCCTCACCTAGGAGGATTTGACCCCAACATTGCTTAACAACAAGTATACACACACACATACATCAATATCTCTCTATTTCTCTGTAGATATAGAGTAATACACACACACACTTTTCAAGGAAAACTTCCTATGAGCCCCCTTCTCTCAATTATTCGAATAAAGATAGTGAGAAAGAGAGTGAAAGAGAACCTAGTAGGAATAAGAATCATTGGATTTCATATACATATATTTACTTTTTTAAGGAAAACCTCATAACATCCCCCACTTTTCTAAAATATTCCATTGGAGAGTGGCTCAACTGCCAATGTTTAATTTCACCTTGTGCTCTATGGTCTCCCGAATTGAAATCATAACTTACTAATTCAATGGTTTAATTGCGTTAAGTGACGCTCTTCGACTCGATATGGTAGATGTGTTGAAATGTTTAACATTTTGACTTGGTCAAAATAAAATAAAATTTAAAACAAAATAACAATTTTCAAACTCCAACCCATGGTTTTTCCCATAGTATTTTTCTTATTGTAGTCTATATGTTCTATGTTTTAGAGGGTTTTTCGACATATTTTTCGGTCTAATTTGTCCAAAATATGATAGGGATTTCTTCGAATCACAAGTTTTAGTCGTAAACTCTCCACAATTAGAGCATCCCATGGGTTTTTAAGCGTGTTGAATACATATATGCAGTCAAAACCCCATTTTAAACAACAAAATTAAGTATTGGCAAAAAAAAATTGCGTGATTGTAGCCAAAAATTCCAAAGCATAACATGTTTAGACAATGTCATTTTTCTCTAATAAAATAAAATAGCATTTTCAAACTCCAACCCATGGCTTTTCCTATGGTATTCTTCTATAATGTGGTCTATTTAAAGACTAATAATTAAACCGACCTAGATTCATCTTAACTACAGATCTACCTTGCACCAAGAAGGATCAAATCCCTTTTCACCCTAAAAGAGGTTTGCACCTCAAGAAAGAGATGATAAATTTGATCCTCTTAGCACTTGGTAAATACATAGTTAGATAGATCTACACCAGTTCATTAGAATATATTGATATTTAACTAAACCTTAATAATTAGCTTAATTAATATATACTTTTGTGTTAAAATTCATGGAAAATCTTAACCCATTAAAATATTTTAGATTAATATAAATAATAATTGTTAATCAATTTTTTTTCTTTGTATTTAAATTTAAAGTCTCAAGAACTCAGTTCCTATTTAATATGATTAGCTACTACCATCAACTTTAAGCTAGGTGTAAACACTCCACTTTCTCACCCAATAATGAACCACAATGACAACATTGGCACATTAACTACTTAAAACTATTAGCAAAACTAAATTAATATAATGGATCTAAAAAAACATACATCAAAAATCCACTTTAAAATTGAGATGTTTCATTAGAAACACTACCTAAAATACAAAAAATTAATATATTGAGAATTTAAATCTAAAGAGCATGAACAACTTACTTCTTAGCCATTCAAACTATTTATTCCTCCATCCCTTGACATTACAAACCAAAAGCCTAACACAAGTAACCACAACAAACCCAAAAAAAACCATAGAAACACCACACACCAAAAACATAATGTATAAATGAATGAATGAAGGGATTTTAATAACGTCCACAGGACCAAGTGGTCTAAGGGACCTAGTACTCCAACCCATTGCAACTTCGAACTTTTATCTAAAAGTACTCTCTTGTCATGAATGTTGACCAAGAAGTTTGCAGTGTTGATAAGTCTCGCTTCCTTGAACAACTTGTTCAAACAGTCCACCTTCATAATGCTTTTAAACTGATTTCAAATATCCTCATAAGCCAGACAATCCATGGTGTAGTGCCATTCTGTTTCAACCTTTCATTTCCTGCAAAAGATGCATATTCTTTCTTCCCACTCTTCATTTGGAGTTGTCCACCTACCTGTTTCACATCTGAGATGATGAGACATGATCCTCAACTGTGTTATTAATAATTTAGCCTTTCTCATGATTTTGACACCTAAATATATCTTCTCATCATGAGACCATGTTAGGTTGAAATCTTTAACATAAAGAGATTTTTTTCGACCAATCTGTTTTTCCCAAATAGTATTCCTAAAATTTTCAAGCACCTATTTTTTAATTTCCTCTTTAGAGTTAGGACATTCTTGCCACTTAATTCCCTACTTTCCCAAAAAAATTTCATTTTGTTTCCCCCCAATTTTCTTCCTCCTCGTTAACTCTTCCGCAACAACTATTTTAGGCCAATGATGATCTTCCATGCCTTCAACCTTTTTAGGTAACTTAACAAGTGAAAAACCACCTCAGCCTCCATTGGAAATAAAACAACCTAAACTAGCAAGATCTCATAAGGAATCATTGATTTGACTTTGAAATTATTAGTGATTAGGTGTTTTTGAATTCTTTATAATTCCCTCCACTTGCAATCTAACATACTACTCCACCAAACTTCACATTCATAGAGTACAACCGGTGTAACCAACAACCCAAAAAGAGTTTTCTTGGTCTTCCAGCCCCATAATTTTTCTTTCTTGCATCTATTTTGTAGAATATAAAAGGATATCCATCCCCCCTGAACCATTTTAGCTCTACAAGCCTCCCAATTGAGCGTATTGTGAAAAATAATTCCTAGATACTTGTATTCTTCCACAATCCCCAAGGGTTTCCCCTCAAAAATAAAATTAACCTATTGCTTTTTCCTCTTCAAGGAGTATATCATGATCCTGGTTTTGCTAATGTTTACTTGCATCCCAACCTCTTCACAAAACAACTCTAATGCCTTCAAATGCCCTCTCAGAACATGAGTCGATTTTGCAATTAGGATAAGGTCATCAACATATAAGAGAAGTCTCACCACATACCCTGCTAACTGAATACCCTCCCCACTATTATTGTTTAACCATTCTTCGAACTTATCAATATATAAGCCAAACAACGTGGGGGAAAGATGGCACCTTTGCTTGATCTGAACACGGGAAAACTAGTTTTGCTCTGCTAGCTCCCTCATCAGTTAAATATAAATGTGTTTAGGATTGTCTCAAGTTAACCAATTGTGAAGGGGTTTATGTGTCAAGTTTTAAGTGTTTTGATGAGTAATTTATGAGCTAATTAGCTTTTAAAAACTCACGTACATCAAATAAAATGAAGAGAAATAACACACAGCATACACATTACATAATAGCTGATAACAGAGTTCAACCCTCCTAGGCTACATCTCCATGGACCTGCTTCAATTGGCTAGGTCATATTGGGATTAATGGTTAAATTTATGATTACATGCACCTACAATGCTCCAATGGCTTTTAAACCTACTCCACTAGCTTCAGAAGACCCAAAAATCTCAAAATAGACTATTCAATCTCTGAAAATGATCTTCAATTGATCTAGGCATGACCTTCTCTCCTAGTGGTCCTAGGCTTCTTTAATCTTAAAAGTGCAAAAAAATTTTCAGAAGTGCTCCAATGCCTTTGCAACATGTTCCATCATCTTCATAACATCAAAATCATCTAATAATGACTCTTCTTGTGCCAAAATTGGTCGAAATTAGCAAAATTTATGCTTCCTTCAATTTTCCCTTGGAATCTCTTCCAAACCTAGAAAAACTCCAGTTAATGCAGCTAAATCTGGAGGCAGTTACGAATTTGGTGGCTCTGCCAAATATACCGCCAAATTAAACTCTAGTTAATTAATTTCAAACTAGATTAACTTACGGATAATCTGCACTTAAATGCGTTAAGCGCGTTTATCACAAATCTAGATTAAAATTTTAATTAGCGCAAATTACCATCATTATGGGTTAATTAACCCGCATTTAAAACTTAAACCACGCCATTAAAAATACGCTCTGCCTTTGGTTTTGGGGCGTGGTCCCGTGGACCAAGGGCTGGCCCTTTAAACCCCCACACGAATCCTTTTTAAAACTTAAATACAAACTCTTTGCATTATATAATAAGTCATAAGCGGTAGTGGGAGTGGTAAGGTGACCCTGACCTCCGTGCAAAAATTTTTCCATCTAAATAAATTCAAATTTCCTGCCAAAATAAATTCAAATTCGGCCTTAGAGGGGGGCACGTGACGGTCTCTAGGCTTGCCATGTGTCCTCTTGCCATTGGCTTAAAAATTAAACCAATCATAAATTTACCATGTGCCTAGAATTTGGGCCAATGAAAATTTGACACTTGTCATCCTATCATTGGGCCTTTGAAAACCCAATTTTTTACCTTTGACCCTATTTTGACCATTTTTTTTGAAAATTTGCTTGTTTGACATGACGATCGACGGGCTTTCACTTCCTCATACAAACTCTGTTTTGAGTGAAACGAATTGCGTCGAATTTCTGGCGACGAGCTGGTTCCGGTCATTCTAGTTTGGTGCAATTCTGAGCACTTTGAATTTTTGGCAATATTTTGCCC
This sequence comes from Pinus albicaulis, assembly GCA_034641835.2. Lineage (NCBI taxonomy): Eukaryota > Viridiplantae > Streptophyta > Pinopsida > Pinales > Pinaceae > Pinus > Pinus albicaulis. The sequence goes on from CM076572.1 coordinate 1,046,570,041, forward strand.
CTAATCCAGATTCCGATCACTCCTTCCCACTAACAGACTTTTGGACCCACAAAAGCTGGTTATTTGATAAGAGATGAATACTCTGCTCTTTCCCAAGTTATATCATCTTGATTCTACTTGGAAAAATCTCCATGAGAACCACTTTGGTTCACTGACATGCCTTGCGTTGCAAATGGCTTGGCGCTTCAACCAATGTCCTCCTTTTGTTGCTGACCCAATCCAACACTTTCTGGTTGCTTACTGACTAATAAAACATTTTCTGTACCAAAGCGATCCCTCAGTGCTTGGAAAACTAACTGATGGCCTTCCCACTGAGAACCTTGTTCCTCCTTTACACAAACATGCATTCGATGTAAGCTTCTCCTTGGAAACCACTTTCCCAAGTTAAGCCCATTTGAGTGAACTACAAAAATGAGTTCCAACATCAGTAATAACAAGAAAAGAAATGACAATTCTTTTACCTCCATGGTTCCAAATTCCATATTTGGAAGAATGCATGTGCCATCTCTTTCGCTTCTTGGCGTCAACACATAAAATGGTCTATAATGGCTGCAATCTTGGCTACAATATTTTTGGCATCTTGTCCCTCTTGTCCATCATCCTCTAGTGTTGACATGCTGCTCATGCCATGATTTGAGAATGAAGGCTAATCATGAGCCTCTTGCTCAAGAGTGGACCTTCCCAAATTCCTGTGACATCTTGTCACAAACACAACCATCAATCTGAAAAACACATCATGCAAGAAACATAACTTGACAACATATCCTTTTGCTCCTTCAAAGCAACAAATTTCACATCATGTGAACATCGCCATGTACTCTTACATCTTGGTGCACAATCCATTGACCAAACACAAGTCGAAAAAACATGCCTCTTCAAACAACTGACTCTCAAGTCAAACAAAAACATGTGAAAATTTCCATCTTTGTTGCATCTAAGTGAGTCAACATAACCCTACTTTTGAAACACCTTCCTGGCATAAACATGCAACATGCATTCAATTGGCAAAGAAATACATCAATCATCAAAAGACATGCAAGGCCTTAATTGGATAAGAAATCTAACCATCTCTTACCAAACCATTTCAATGACACTTCTTTCAGCTGCACTCCATCATGTGAATCATCCTGACCCACATCGATTATGGAAACCTCTTTTTCATTCTTGTCAAGATCTCTCTCCTTCTTCAAATGTCGTGGATGACTTGTTGGATACAAATTCCAACACTTTTTTACAAGATGACCTTGATTATGGCAATGAGTGCAAAACAATTGCATCTTCTTTTCAACATGGTTTTCCTTGTCCAATGGACCTTTGGCTTTATGATTCCTTTGTTTTAAAAGTTTCCCGTGCATGGCTACCTTCTTCCAACATCTTGAAACATTATAGTTATTCAAACCACAAAAGGAACATGCAAACATTCTCCAAATCTTATGTGAAGATTTACCATGTTTATCATAATCAAAAGCAACTTGATTAAAAGTAGATTTATACCTTGAACATTGACCTTTGTCACCTTCTCGAGGAGATGAATTTGATGAGGTAGTGGCTCTCTTCAGAATACCAACAATGCATTCAATGACTTTAGAGCTTTCAACATCCTCTTGTTTTCCATTCTTATTAGTTGCGTGCTTATGAGCATCTTCTTGCAAAGTGGGTGTAAAACTTTTGCATTCCTCATGAACACAATCTTCACAAACTTGAGTTAATGAACATGAAATGAAATTACTTCTTGGAACAACTTCATGTGCCTCCTTGGCTTTAGAGCATTCTCCATCATGTTGTCCATAACCAAGACCCAAATACCTAGGCATTTCCTCAACAACAATTGGCTCAACTATGCCTTGTGCATGTTTTCTCAATCATTTACCTTCATAGCCCATTTTCATCAATAATTTGTACCCTATTCCTCTATTGTGTCTTTCAAAAGCACCTACACATTCATTTTGAGAAGAAATAGAAGCTAAACTTGATTTGCATACCTCTTGTTCAAGCACATATTTGGCTAAGGTTTCCTTTGCAATATGGAGTTGAGTCTCCATATCATGCATCTTTTCAAGGTTTTCATTTTCAATATGGATCTAAGTCTCCATCTCATGCATCTTTTCAAGAAGCTTTTGCTTCTCCTCCTTCATGGAAATCGACTGCTTTTGAAGAATAGTACTCTCCCTCTTATTTTCATACATCTCTTGAACCATATCATTCATGATGTAGAGCTTCTGCAAAATCTCTTTATCAAAGAGTTTTGCTAAGGAGGATTGAATAGAAACAATGCTTGATGAAGCTTCCATCACACTTGCAATGTATAAAAAGCTTATTTGCTGTGATTTGAGAATTGAGCTCTCAATATTGACCTTCTCTTCACACACATAAACTTGCACACAGTTAAATTATCCTTGCACAAATACAAAACCAATAGCTAATTATTCTAGCTAACCTTGGCTAAAATGAGCTAAACTGTGCTCTGATACCAAATTGATCTGAATATGGGAAAACTTGTTTTGATGTGCTAGCTCCCTCATCAGTTAAATATAAATGTGTTTAGGATGGTCTCAAGTTAACCAATTGTGAAGGGGTTTATATGTCAAGTTTTAAGTGTCTTTGATGAGCAATTTATGAGTTAATTAGCTTTTAAAAATTCATGTACAACAAATAAAATGCAGAGAAATAACACACAACATACACATTACAAAATAGTTGATAATGGAGTTCACCCCTCCTAGGCTACATCTCCATAGACCTGCTTCAACTGGCTAGACCCTCTTGGAATTAATGGTCAAATGTCTGATTACATGCACCTACATTGCTCCAATGGCTTTGAAACCTTCTCCATTGGCTTTAGAAGACCCAAAAACCTCAAAATAGACTATTCAATATTTGAAAATGGTCTTCAACTGATCTAGGCATGACCTCCTCTCCTGGTGGTCCTAGGCTTCTTTAATCTTCAAAGTGGCAAAAAACATTTTCAGAAGTGCTCCAACGCCTCTGAAACTTGTTCCATCATGTTCAGAGCATCAAAATTATCTAAGAATGACTCTTCTTGAGCCAAAATTGGTCAAAATTAGCAAAAGTTATGCTTCCTTCAATTTTCCCTAGGAATTTCCTCCAAAACTAGAAAAAATCTAGTTAACGCAGCTAAATCTAGGAGCAGTTCCGAATTTGGTGGCTCCACCGAATATACCGCCAAATTAAACTCCAGTTAATTAATGTTAAACTATATTAACTTACGGATAATCCACAGTTAAATGCGCTAAGCACATTAAGACAAATCTGGATTAAAATTGTAATGAGCGCAAATTACCATCATTATGGGTTAATTAACCCGCATTTAAAACTTAACCCGCGCCATTAAAAATAAGGGCTGGCCCCTCGGGACTGGACCTTTAAACCCCCGCCCGAATCCTTTTAAAAACTTAAATACAAACTCTTTGCATTATATAATAAGTCATAAGTGGTGGTGGGACTAGCAAGGCGTTTGGCTTGTGTGGGGGAGGTTGTGGGTTTGACCTAGACCTCTGCCCGAAAATTTTGCCGCCCAAATAAATTCAAATTTCCCGGCAAAATAAATTCAAATTCGGCCTTGGAGGGGGCACGTGGCAACCTCCGAGCTTGCCACATGTCCTCTTCCCATTGGATTAAAAATTAAACTAATCATAAATTTCCCATGTGCCTAGAATTCAGGCCAATGAGAATTTGACACTTGTCATCCTGTCATTGGGCCTTTGAAAACCTAATTTTTTACCTTTGACCCTGTTTTGACCATTTTTTTGAAAATACCCCTGTTTGACATGACAATTAGCGGGTTCTAACTTCCTCATACGGACTCCATTTTGAGTGAAACGAATTGTGCCAGATTCTTGGTGACGAGACAAATCCGGGCGTTTTGGTTTGGTGCAATTCCGAGTACTTTGAATTTTTGGCAAATTTTGGCCCCTAATCCAGATTTCGATCACTATTTGACCCCAATGTCACTACTAAAGCATTCAGAAAAGCCTTCCTTATTTCTAATTCTAACTTTCTCGTAGAGCTTATGAACCACTGCCCTATATTCACATGGAATTCCGATCTCTTCCATCCTGCTCCAAAGCTTGTCTCTAGGAACAATGTCGAAAGCTTTCTTGAAATCAACAAAGCAACAAAAGGCCTCCTCACCTTGTATGTCCCATACTTTTTCTATGAAATTCCTAAGAGTGATACAATGATCAATGGTAGAATGTCGCGACCTAAAAACACCCCGACCTTTTGCTCTTTTACTTCCTTTTCTGCCCTACTGCTAATTCTATGCTCCGCCATGCTTCCAAATAACTTTCCAAAAAGAGGATTAACCATAATAGTGCGGTAATTGGAGGGGATATTAATGTCTCCATTTTTGTACAAGGGGATAACAACACTAGTTGTCCATTCAATTGGAAAACTACTTTGTGTGATGTTATTAAAGATATTTTTAATAATCAGAGCTAAGGTTTCAACCCCCCACTTTAAAAATTATGCTTGTAATCCATCAATGTCTTGAGCTTTACCATTTGCTAACTTTTTTATACCACGCTTAACATCTTCTAATGAAAATAACTCAGCTGAAGTGTTGAATATGGGAGGGCTACTTCTCTCTTGATCTCTCTCATAAAGAAGCTTCATGTACTCTAACCATTGAGTAGCCGAGATATTATTATCCATTTGCTTTAAGTCCCTCCAAAATCTTTTGGGATTAATTTTTCCCAAGGAAATTAATTCATTCCTTCTTAAAATCACATACTTTTTTTTTAACATATTTTTGTACTTTTTCATGCCTTCACTTTTTACTTCCTTCTCGTTGAGTGATCTTTTTGCAACCTTACACTCCTCATCAAACCAAGGATTGGTTGGAAAAATATTTGAAATTCTCTTCATTGGTCGAGATCTTTTGCACACCTTTAAGGCTTTGTGGAATAAACGAATCACCATATTGCTGCCAATGTTCTCTATTATTGCAATGTCCTCTTCAGCTTCTAAGTTGACTTTTGCCACTTGAAATTGATGTTCCAAAGCAACAACAAAGAGGTCTTGCTCCAACTGCGTCCCACTTGTGTGCATGCCCAACTTAATATAGAGAGGCATATGATTTGATTTCAACTCAATAGGGAAAGCTCCAATATTAACCTCTGAAAAATTAGAAATAAAGCTTTGGGAGCAAATCATATAATCCACCACACTTTGACTGTTGTAAGTTTTACATGTAATGTCACTGGATCTAGGCCAGGTTTTCATGCCATTGCAAATGACCATGTCCATAGAGGCTACATAAGCCTAACAATTCAACACCAAAGTGTGAAACACTCCCTTTTCCATCTTGAGAAGACCTTTCCCACGTGTGATTCTCACCCTCATTTAGCCAAAGAGGATTGTTTTCCTTATTCTCATCACTACCTAACTGCATAGACTGATTGTTTGTTGTCCTTGCATTAAAGTCACCGACCAAAACTATATCTCCCAAAGTCTTGAAGGCAGAAATGTCTTTTTTTAGAGTAGCGCAAGGGTCTTCACTATCTAAGTTTGCCTTCTTGTAAAACTTTGAATTTTTTGGAGCAAAGTAACAAGCAACCATCCTGATTGTTGCATTGTTCTTTGCTATATTAAGCCATATAAATTGCTTATTTGGGTCCTCTTTTTCCACTTTTACAATTCCACTCCAACTTTCTCTTATAAGAAGTGTGATCCCTCCATGCCCTTTATCTATTCCATAATGAAATTTTATTGTATCCCTGCGACCTTCATTTTCATGAGTTTCTATAAGAAAAATGATATCTTTCCCTTATGCTATAGGCCCCAAACCCTTCCTCACCTCCATGGATAACCTCTACAATTCCAACTTACTGAGAAAAACCCAAATCCCTATTTCCGATTTTCTAAATACTCATGGATTAAAACATGCCCATTTTTTAGCCATGCCATGACCAATTTAGTGTCATACATCAATTCACCAATTTAGTACCAATTTAGTGTGTGGGCCTTGATCGTCACCTTGAAATTAGACTATTATTCTTGGCATTCCAAAACATAGAAGTTGGCCCATAATGCAGGGTAGTCCACATTTCAAAGCCGGAGAAAACAAAAATATTAAAAAATAGAAAGGTTTCGTGGCTTCTAAACCCATGAAATATAAAGATGGGTACAGTCCACTCGGCTGGCATTGATATATAAAAAATGCAGGCAATATTAGAGGCCGAAGGAAGCAGGGAGGCGCATGTGGAGTTGCAGGGTAGAGTTTTATAGCCCAAATTTACTGATATCTTGCAGGTTAATACCCTTATTTGAACTCAAAAAATTAAAGATCCATTGAACCTGTCGCAGCAAGTTTGATATCGGCAACCATGGTGGCTGACGGCTCTAGGGAGGAGCGGCTGCAGAAGGCGTTCCTGGAGCTGCAATCCCATTCTTCAGGCCTGGTGAACTTGACCGTCCAATGCAAGGAGCTCCAAGACCTATTCGACGGGCTGGAGAGGCTGTTGCAGAAGCGCTTCGAAGATGTCGAGCAAAAGGGCAAGGAAAATGGAAAGGAGAAACAATCCGCAGCAGAAACGACCATTGGAAGCCCCAATGAGGCCGCAGAGAAAAAATCCATTGCAGAAAGGAACGCTGGAAGCGCTAATAAGACCTCGGAGAAAAATCCTCCCGCAAAAGAGAGCACTGGAAACCCTAAAAAGACCCCGGCCTTAAAACATGACGTGAAGCCTCGCCCAGAGCTGAAATCTCTATGCGAGAATATGGACGGCGATGGCCTCAGGGAGTTCTTAGCCAGTGCCCGTGAGGTCGCGGCGGTCCGTAACGAAGTCCCCGCGGCGCTGAGATGTGCTGCGGACCCGGCCAAGCTGGTTTTACAGACCCTGGATGGTTTTTATCCGGCCGATATCGAGGGTGAACCGCCTACGAGCCTTGATGCGCAGAGATATGCGTGTGATTTGCTCTTGGAGTCCCTTCCCTATGTTTTGTCGCCGGGCGAGGTATCATCGGAGGGGAAAAAAGATGCTCTGAAAATTGCTGCTACATGGAAATCTAAAATGAACCCCGACGTTCTCCAGATCCGTCCTGTGGAAGCACACGCATTCTTGCAGCTCTTGGCTTCTTACGGAATTTCAAAGGAATTTACGGATGACGACATTTGTACGCTAGTCGTTCGCACTTCCAGTAACCCAGAGGCGCCAGAGCTCTGCCGTGCGCTTCAAATCTGTCACAAGATACCAGGTTGCTGGACTTTGCCTTCTCTGTTTCAGCCGGCCTCTAGGTTCAGTTTAGCTTTTGTATTTAGGCAAAGTCTGCTGAGGGTTACGTATACCATTCACCAGCAGCTAGGGGGTTGGAGTTTGCTATTTTGTGCGCTTTAATGTGTTTTTGCCGTGTTTGTGTAGTGGTTTGTTTCGGGCTTTATTTGTTTTTGAAGTAACCGAGACTCCTTGTTTTACATTTTCTCTTTATTTTTCTTGCACCTTCTTTATAATTTCTTATTTATTTATTTATCTTTATTATAGTTGGACCAGTCATCGGCAGAGGTTCTGCCTTATATGTTAAAAAACTTAAATTGACAGTCTGTTCAAAACTCTTTTATAGCAAAATCCATAACTCGTTTACGCACATCACCTCAATTCACTTAGTTTGTGCATTGAACAGAGATAGAAATCCCTAGACTCAAGCAGACGATTCCTTAAAATTCTGGCCTATGCTGCCCCCCTTTTTACGATGAACTGTGCACCTGCATCTCATATGGCCTTCGTGTTTCGTTGGTAGATGGCTCGTGTTTCGTTGGTAGAGAGGCTGTTCTGCTAAATTTGCGGAGTATTTCTCACCCGGTCTCATCTGTTGAAATATTTGGAATCTGTTGCTTGTCAAGATTAGATAGATAATTCTACTAGTCAAATTAACACAGCTATGTCTTCAAGGTTTTGAACCTGGGTATGAGCTATTAAAACTGGATACTTATGTCTTCAAGGTTTTGAACCTGGGTATGAGCTATTAAAACTGGATACTTATGTCTTCAAGGCTTTTGAACCTGGGTGTGAGCTATTAAAACTGGACACCTTGTAAACTGGTATAGGTAAAATATTGCACCAACATTGGCTTTTCAACGATTTTTGTTTGCTTTAAAATGTTCTTACAGATTTTAAGTGATAGGAAGTAAATTTGGTCTTCAATCCTGATAGCTTTACCTTGTGATAGTTCTTTCTTGATAGAATTGTGATTTTTTCATCTTTCTGAGTATTCTGAGTTTGCTAAACAAGTCTTATCGAGATGTAAAATTGCAAGTCCAAAATTACCTTGAATATTTTGAAATTCCATAAAAAGTCTTCTTGATATTTTTTTTCGTAGGGTGTGCATGTTGAATTTCAAATTACCAATGTATTTTTTTTCGTAGGGTGTGCATGTTGAATTTCAAATTACCAATGTTTTAGAAGCTCGAATTAGACTTGAATAGGTCCAGGGTCAAACTAGACTTAGATCGGTATCGGTTGATGGCTAGGTTTATGAATTGTTTCCGTGAACAGGTTCACAGAAACGAATCCCCTGGAGAAGGAAACAGATGCTGAGCCCAATGTCACATGGTTTGGGTTCGAGTTTGGGTTTAGTAATGATTAGGTTTGGTTTGAGTTTGAATTTTTTTGATGAGATTTGGATGAGGTTCGCCATCAGGTTTGTATATATATATTAAGAAATCAACATCAATAAACATCAAAAATGGTATCACGGACATGGAAACTGTAAGGTTAAATTACAAGCTTGAGTTGTGACATGAAGTTATGAGCTTTGATCTATAGACTTGGCCAATGGCTATGAAATTCGCCAAACCTCAAAAAAATTTTAAGGTTCGCCAAAATTAGAACCTCAAGGTTAAAGTTTGACAAACCTTGTGACAGCCCATGAAATGGATCCCAAATATTCCAGGTTTTTTTTCACCAGTTGATACCCGAGAAATTGATTTTTTAATGAAAAACTTCACCCGATACTCCTAAAGGTTAAATCCCAATACGTCATTCCTAATGAAGGTTTGATTTATCGTTATGTCAAGACTTGTTCTCAATGTCTAATCGATCCTTATGTGCTGCGAGGTTGGTCACTTACACTTTTATTTAGACATGTCATATCCTTCACACATTCACCACTATCATGGACATGTCAATGTGGCTTACAAAACTGTTATGAGTCATGACCTGCTTACATGCTTATGCCGAAATGGTCTTCAACATTATTAATAATCAATGATGGTAATAACTTATCAAATTATCAGTTACAGTACATGGATGGTGAATATTAATATGGATGAGAATTCTCTTTTTCGGTTATGGTTAGAACATGTAATTTTACTCTTGTGATTCTTGAAAGGTTTTGAATCTTGACTCTGTTCTTTTATTTTATTAAAAAAATATTTTTATATCCCTTTTTAATTTTACTTGTTATTTCCATGCCATATTTGGATCCTGGCTTTTCATAAATTTAGTGGAGTACGTGGATGTTGAATATTAATATGGATGAAAATTATCTTTTTTCGGTTATGGTTAGAACGTGTAATTCTACTCTTGTGATTCCTGAATGGTTTTGAATCTTGACTCTGTTCTTTTATTTTAGTAAAAGAATATTTGTATATCCTTTTTACTTGTTATTTCCATGCCATATTTGGATCGGATCCTGGCTTTTCGTAAATTTGGTGGATCTCTATCTAGATCTGTATACATTTTCCGGTAACAATCAAACTGGCTGATTGGGCCCTGGTCAAATTGATTAAACCCGCAGATTGAACAGGTTGAACCTGTTAACTACTCGGTTTGAGGTCTCCAAGATGTGAAGTGGACAAACTGCAAATTACTCTTTTTTGTAGGCATGCGTCATTGTAGAAAAAATTTTTAGTTGTTCATGTTTAGTTTTGATGCTGTGTTCTTGGTGGCGGTCCCAGTGATATCACTGTAACAGGGAAGCACATTTGTCTTGATTGAGTTTTCTAGTCTGTTGGTAAAAATGTGCTAATGCCCAAGAAAATATTGGTTTGAATCAAACCACATTCAGAAGCCTAGATCGATGGTGAGGAGTTGAGGATGAGCAAGAAAAAGCTAACTTCTTGGACAGCTCCACCGCACCCAAGCCCACTGCCCTTCACCAAATTGATACTATTTTAATTAAATATATAAATATGATACTATAAGCTGTTCGATCTTCCTTATAAAGTTCTTTTTACCTATCAATATCCCATCAAAACTTGAGCTGGCTAAAATATTGAGCTAGTTCAGTTTATACTCATTACCCAATTGATTTTGGTATGAAGTTGTTTGATGTAGTTTACTTTAACTCCTTACAAGTTTAGGCTTATTAAGAACATGTACCATTGGTGAACTGTTCATGTTTAGTTTTGATGCTGTGTTCTTGGGGCGGTCCCAGTGATATCACTGTAACAGGGAAGCACATTTGTCTTGATTGAGTTTTCTAGTCTGTTGGTAAAAATGTGCTGATGCCCAAGAAAATATTGGTTTGAATCAAACCACATTCAGAAGCCTAGATCGATGTTGAGGAGTTGAGGATGAGCAAGAAAAAGCTAACTTCTTGGACAGCTCCACCGCACCCAAGCCCACTGCCCTCCACCAAATTGATACTATTTTAATTAAATATATAAATATGATACTATAAGCTGTCCGATCTTCCTTATAAAGTTCTTTTTACCTATCAATATCCCATCAAAACTTGAGCTGGCTAAAATATCCCATCAAAACGTTATCTCTGCAGTCAACGGCCAAAGGATTCATGAGTAGTTTTGTATTGGCTAGTTTGTAGAGCAATTGGTTTGATGTAATTGTGTCCATAATAGGTGCTTTTATAGGCAACTGCATGTGATTTTATTAGATTAGTCATAGAAATCCTTTTTCAACTAAGCATCTACTTTCGTAAGATCAAATGAATGCTAATTTAATTTGTCAACTACTGTACAGTTTTCCTCACTTCAAAAATGCCAATCAATGGACTGGATTGTTAATCATCTGATATTTTAGTTCTTCAGAGAGATGTATGTTCTTTCAACGACTAACTGTGACTTTCTTAGTTGTCTTAAGCAGCGTTATCAGGCCCTGACCGAACTGGTCTGAACTGGTAATTTGAACCATTTTGGCCGGTCTGGTACCGAACCAACTGGTTCTGTACTGAACCGGTCATTTTCACTGAACTGGCCAGTTCAGTACTGGTTCACTAAAGCTTGTTAGAACGTAGCAAGTGGGGCCTTAAAATTCAAGCCTATGACCCTACTATTGCTAAGCAATTTATGGTAGTGTTAAATTTTTACTCTGAAATGACTTAGAATGTTTGGGAGTGGTTTCGACCTCCATGGATTTCATATGGAGAAAGTAGAATTTTAGATCTCACTTAAATCCAGCAAACTTAACAGTTTTTTCAGGATTTCAGGGTTGGGGGAATTGCAATGTTTCCATTGGATTTTGACATGCATGAGGGTATCAAACTAGTATTTAATAGAGAGCACCAATCTTTGTATGTATCTTGATGTTAGTGGCATTGTTTGTTGAACCCTTCTTTCATGATCCTACTAAGAATGTACCCATCACTCAAACAAAATCTTGATTGACATGCTAAGTATTTTTTTATCTTATTTTTGTAAGCTTGGTACATCTCATGTCCAACATGTCACCCCGATCTGGTGCTGGGAATTGAACCAGTGACTTCACATCGAGGAGTGCTTTAACAGAGCACCCGATCACCGTCTATCCAAGATCCCGTGGACATTTTTTCTCTTATTTTAATGCTTGGGTGATATTGATGATGAAGATCCCAATATATATAGGCAAAGATTTTGATCATATGTAGGTATTTGTTGTAGCATGTTTTTTTTGGATGCTAAAGGCCATCTAGGTCTTGTTTTTTGATTTCACTTGGTGTTATTTTGGTTATGTGTACTCCTACATGTGATGAGAATATTTGCTTATTTGTGTACAAATGGTTTGGATTCATATGGATGCACATGAATATTATGTGATTTCTTTAAAATTTGAATATTTTATGTGTTTTTGGTTGATGGTTTTTTTACCGGTTTCTGTCTGGTTCTGACCTGTTCCCGGTTCAAGGGGGGTCTACTTGATGACCGGTGCACATGAATATATGTGATTTCTTTAAAATTTAAATATTTTATGTGTTTTTGGTTGATGATTTTTTTACTGGTGGCTGTCTGGTTCTGACCGGTTCCCGGTTCAAGGGGGGTCTACTGGTTCGACGACCGGTCCAGTTCTGATAACCTTGGTCTTAAAGTGGTTTCAGAGCATTGTGGGGTTATTTTGTGTTCTCTGCAACACTTTGATATTACGATGTGTGGATTGTGGTTCTGCATGACATGATTGGTCTTGTTTCTCACAGATGTCGTGGAAAAAATGTGTAGTAATGGAAAGCATATTGACGCTATACGGTTCGTCTATGATTTTGGACTAGTAGAAAAATTTCCACCTGTGCCTTTGTTGAAGGCATTTATAGAGTACGCAAGGAAAGCATCAAAGAGATTATCAAAAAAGCGACAAAACACTGTTGGTGCAAAGGTATATTTACTCTTATGTGCGTGCTGTGCATGTTGCCTTAGTATAAAATTATTATCAAAATGTCAAGTTGTCACTCGGATATATGCTCTGACCACGTCCATGTCTTATTGCAGAATTATGCAGCCTCAAAAGAAATAGATTCATTGAAAAATGCAATTAAGTGCATTGAAGAGCACAAACTTGAATCACAGGTGTCTTCTAAAGATCTTGAAGAGCGCGTGGATCAGTTACAGAAAGACAAGATCAAGAGGAAAAGAGAGTCAAGGCGAAGAGGAAGAGAGGCACAGTCTCGTCAAGGTTCGTCTTAGTAGTGGTGTTGGTGCTGGTGTTCTTTCTGGTGCTGGTGCACTTCTCCCTAAACTTTCTCCTCCCAGTTTCTTTTCCCTTCCTAATCCTTCTCACTTATATCGTCCTGCTCCAGTGGCCAGTATCCCATCGTACAGTTTACCTGTTTAGGGTGTATATGGCAGAGGAAGCCAAGGCATTTATCAATTAGCCTATGTTGTTGGAAGCAACCCACCATCTCTGTCAAATTCTCATTTATATCCATCACAGTCTACAAGCTTCTTTGTGTGGGTCTGGATCTTTTCGTGGATCAATCTATTATGGAAGTTATATTATTGGCAGTTGTGTGCCTCCAGCAACTTCTTACCAGTCTTCATATTTACATTTGGTCTGCTTTATTTGGTGTCGAAGAAGCCATGCCCTGAGCTGCTGATGCTCACTCAGCCACCTGCTAATTGAAGTTTGAAGTAATCACTTTTTAGTTACCGGTCTAGAAAGCGTAAATTTTCAACCATTTAAATGTAATATTTTGTTTGGGCAATGGGATCGGCCAAATATCTTTTCGCAACCATGTCTGAAAGTTGTTCTTAGTTTTATGCGAGGATCTGCTTTTGGAAAAAGTATCTGATTTGTCCTGGTGCACTCCGTAAATGCTAAATACCCTTTTTCTATTATTGAAAGTTGTCTGGTTGCTAGCATATCATGTCATCGATTCTGTGACAATTTCTGCTTGGCATAAATGTCAAAATTGTATGAATGAAGAAAGAAGAGGACCAACAAGAGACCATGAAGGAGAAGGGTCCAATAAGACATTGCCGAAGTCATTTGAAAGAGGACTTCCAGAGTGATAAGAAGGGGGGATAAATTACTTAGGGAAATATTTACATATTTTATTTTTTATTTTTCTATTCCTCTGGCTGGTATTATGTTAGATTTCCAAGTTTTTAAACCTTGTAATCCTGAACAATGTCAATGGTACTTATCATGAAATTTGGAAGTTCGATTTTAAGTCGGTTAAGTGACATTGACAATTTCCAAAGAGACTCGTGAGTGTTCCAAATTTCTTTCACACTATTCTCGTTCCTGGTATTATGGATGATTCTTAACCAATAGGTTCAGGGAATCATCCATTAGGCTTGATGTCAACAATAAGCCTCTCGATTTCACTGATTTTAACTTATATACGATGAAGGGTAAAACCCCTATATCACCTGAGGAAAGGATGTGTTCGCCTCGGAAAAAGGAGCGAAAAGACCTTGGGAATGTCTAAAGAAACCCCAAAAAAGAGTTGGGGAGGATTTTAAACTTCAGAAAACCCTAGAGGAAAAATAAAAAAAAGAGATGATCCCAAAAAGAGGAAAAATAAAAGGAAAAATAAAAAAAGAGATGATACCAAATTTTTTTTTAGTAAAATTTAGGTCTATAATCATAAGAGAACTTAATTGTAAAATTTAGGTCTATAATCACAATAGAACTTAATTGATGTCACTAGCTAGTGTTTTTTATATGTCAACAAGATGCCACTAGCTAGTGTTTTTTATATCAACAAGAATGAGAGTAAGGTTCATAACTCTGATATGACTTTATTCTCTTCATAAAAATAAAATAAAGTTGTTAATAAAGTGAGAATCAAAACAAACAGCTAGGCAAAGTGTTTTATGGTAGCCAAGCAAAAGTGTAAATTTTTGTAGATGTTCTATGCTTGATGCAACTTTACTTTTATCCCTAATATCAAACAACAATCACATAAACAAGAAAGTAAAACGCTGATAGAACATATCAATAGATCGACAAAAGACAAGCCAAAAATACACTTTAACTTGATTAGCAAAATATATGTATTGTGGTGCGTTACGATGGTCAACAAAATGCTTCAACCAACGAAGTCTCAATATAGTCAGCGAACTAGAAGTGTCACACAACCCTCTCGGACAACTATACTAGTCAACCCTAAGTCAACGAAAGTCAACACTGTCCCAGTCAATGGTCAACACAAAACAACATCAACAAAAAGTCAACCCAGCTTGGTCAAAGTCAACAACCAACCTCGATTTCTGTGCCAATAAATGCGGACTAGAGAAATTAGAATTTTGAGCAAGTTTGGGGTCAGTTTGACCAAGTGTTGACCAAAGTCAATGCTAGTCAAATTTGTGCTGAAATCCTAGGTCAAAATAGAAATGTCTTTGTCGCGTTTTCCCACGTGTGGAGAAGAAGAGACTCCAAGTGATGATCGTACCAATCAGATGCAGAGAGTGAATGTGTGAGGAGTGATGAGTGAAATGACCTCCAACGTTGACCTATATATATTCATCAGTGAGGGTGTGAGACACCTCTGTTGGGGCTTCAAGCCTACATTTCAATTCTGGCCGACCTTGCACATAAGTGGAATAAATTCAAAATAAATGTTATGCTCATCGCATCAAGATGATCTTTAGATCGATCTTGCACCTCTCCAAAAGAGGAATCCAATAAAAATATTGACATCTTCATCTGAGCATCACAAGATGGAGTTTGGACATAGTTGTCCAAAATTAACACTCCCTCTCAACTAGGGAGAACTCCATCCACTTGTGCCATCTAAACATCGTGTGTCATCTCGCCGTAACTTGCTTTGCTGGCTTATTTATTTCAAAACAAAAAGGTGAGTCACAAAGACGTCACTCTCGGCTAACAAATTCAGCCCGAAGGTCCGAAACCTCTATAAGACTCAAGAGAGTCACATACCAACCTGAAGTTGGTTTACTTGACTTGGAGTCAATTGGAGGTCCGAAACCTCAATAGACTTGATCCCAAATCAAGTGGTTGGACACGTGCCATCCTAGACATAGAGAGTACGACAATCTCCGATGCGTCCATCGGTCTTTGCCACTGGTCTCTAGCTTTTCCCACCTCATTGGCCAAATGAGAGGTACTTCCCATGAGTCCGAGACTCAATGGGTAGGATGCACATGGGGCATAGATCATGAGAGGTGAACCAACTCAATATCATAACGGTGGGGTAGAAGCACACCAACAAGGTTAAGCAAGCCTAGCCTTGTGGTTGCTTATAGCTTCGAGAAGTTATCCCCAAAGCCCCCTAGAGCTCGCAGAGCTTATCGTCCAACAAGACCCTCAACATAGGGTCGTTCCACGATACCAAGATTCTCATGGAAGGTTAGGAACTTGACCTTCCCCAAGAGCTTGTGAGAATATCTGCGACTTGCTCATCAGTTCCTATATGATTGAGCCTTAGGGTGCCTCGTTGTACCATATCTCGGATAAAATGGTACTTGATATCAATATGCTTGGATCGATCGTGGAACACGAGATTCCCAGACAATCGAATCCCAGTTTGGTTATCACAGAGTATCATGATGGTATCTAACACATGCTCGAACAACTCACTGAAGAGCTTTCACAACCAAACTGCTTCACAACAAGCCATGCTGCAATGTATTCGGCCTCAGCGACGCTCAAAGCCACCGAATTTTGCTTCCTACTCATCCATGATATCGAAGCAGACCCAAGTGTGAAGCAGCATCCAGATGTGCTCTTGCGATCCACCACACTGCCAGCCCAATCGACATCAGTATATCCATGTAGTGTCACGCTCCCGAGAGTGTATCGCAGCCCATGGTTTATTGTGCCCCGAAGATATCTCAACAGATTCTTGGCACCAACCCAGTGAATGTGATGAGGTTCAACTATATGTTGACTCAAAGTGTTCACTGCAAAACATATGTATGGATGGGTGTTCACTAAAAACATTAGGGCCCCTACGAGTTGACAATACTTAGTAGGATTTGCTAGCACGGGCCTAACAGTGCTGCGACTCAACTTCTTAAAGTTGAGCTCCATCGGTGTCGACACGGACTTACCCACCATTCCAAATCTTTCCAGAAGCTTCACAATATATTTTCTTTGAGAAAGGAAAATATTGCCAAGTCTCTGCCAGACCTCCCGGCCTAAGAAGTAATGCATCAATCCTAGGTCCTTATCTCGAACTCAGCAACGAGCTCCCTTTTCCACTGATGAATGAGAGGTTTAGCACCTGTCAGGAAAAGGTCGTCCACATACAACGTCAAAATGAGAGGCTTTTCTCTATCAACCTTGAAGTAAAGGTTCAGATCAACATTACTATGAGTGAAGCCCAGCTTCATCAAGTAGCTATCTATCCTCTCGTACCAAGCTCTGGGTGCTTGCTTCAACCCATAGAGGGCTTTCTTCAACCTGCAGACATGGGTGTCTTGATCCTGGACTTTGAATCCCAGAGGTTTCTCCACATACACCTCTTCTTTTATCGCACCATGCAGAAATGCGGTCTTCACGTCCATCTGATGAAGACTCCATCCTTGCATAGCAACAAGGGCTATGATAGATCGGATGGTGGTATATCGGGCCACAGGTGCAAATATATCATCATAGTCTATGCCTTCCTTTTGAGAGAAGCCTCGGGCAACGAATCTTGCCTTGAACTTTTCAGCACTTCCATAAGATCCATGCTTGATCTTTATAGAGCCATTTCGAGGTGACAACTTCTTTGTCCTCTGGTCTCGGAACCACATCCCAGACATCATTCGTCATAATGGACTCATATTCTTCGTGCATAGCATCCTTCCAGACTTGATGCTTTACGACTTCCTCGAAAGATCTAGACTTAGATTGTACGGTTGTACTCCTGGCTGCTAAATACCCTTGGTATCTATTCGGCTTCTTGCTTTCACGGAATGTCCCCCTTGGCATCCTCGAGAGTGTCCTTGAACCATGATGGTTTTCTCTTCATTAAAAGAGGTGGATAAATAGGGTCCATCGGTCCTTCAACATCGGGCATCGTCTCATCCTTCAATTCTTCTTGATTTCCAACCCTTACTTCATGATCTTCCTTAGAGTTCGGAAGATTGATTACTTTCCTGAGGGAAGCATATTCGTCAAAGATAACATATCTCCACCTTCCTTTGACTAGACACATAGACTCTATAGGCCTTTGAAGTTTCGCTGTAGCCCATAAACATTCCCTTCTTCCTAGAAGCATCTAGCTTGCTCCTCTTCTCCTTTGGTACATGAAAATAAACAGGACATCCAAAAACTCTAAAATGTGAGACGTCAGGTTTCTTACCAGTGAAAACCTCTTCGGGAGTTTTGGAGTCCAGAGCGGAATGCGGGCATCAGTTTTGCATGTACACAGCAGTGTTCATAGCTTTTCCCCATAGAAACTTCGGAAGACTTTGGTCACATAGCATGGCATGGGCAGCTTCCACAATGGTCCTGTCTTTCAGCAACGCCATTTTGCTCAGGAGTATATACGGTTGTGGTCTCCCTCTTGATGCCAGCTTCTCTGCAAAAGTTCTTGAACTCATTCGTTTCATACTCAGTGCCATTATTGATCCTCAAAATCTTGATCTTCTTCCCTGTTAGATTTTCCACCAAGGCTTTGAAGGTACATAACCACATGAAAGCCTCATCTTTCTTTTTCAAGAAGTATATCTAAGTTTTGCGAGAGAATTCATCTATGAACGTCATATAATAAGAACATCCTCCCAAGGATGTCACGGGGAACATACCAGACATATCATAATGTATCAATTGTAAGACATCAGATATCTTTGTGACACTTGAGGGGAAAGGTCCCCTTGTATGCTTTCCTTCGGCACAGCCCTGACATACACCTTCATGATTATTTGTAAAATCGGGCATCCTCGTCACCACCTTCGTTGCTTCGGGAAGGGCTTTGTATTGAAGGTGTCCAAACCTTCGGCGCCATAGTTCACTCTGTTGGATAGTATCACATGTCATCGCTCCTAGTGGACTACCTCCAACTTGGTATAGTGTATCAACTCTAAACCCAATCGTGATAGCTTCCTTGAAACTCTTCTTCCAGATGCGCACCTTCCCATCAATGAATGCCACATTGAAACCTATCTTCCATGGTCGAAATAGACACAAGGTTCTTCTTCAAATCAGGTACATATAATACATCTTGCAAGTGACCTTGAGACAAGTGGAGGGTCACAGTCCCTTTCACGAGATGTGTGGCATTATCTCCAAGGATAATTTTCAGATTAACATCTTTCTCAACCATATCAGAAAGTGCTTCCTTGAATCCAATGATGTGCCTTGAGGCACCACTATCTATCAACTAGACATCGATAGTGTCGGGTGGAGATGCAACAGAGAGGGCAGATACAAGAATGAATTCATTTATTTTATTATCAACAACATTAGATTCCTCATACCTGGAATTTCTCGACCTTTTGAAAGGATGCCCATTTCCACTAGAGGGAGCCTTCCTCTTCCCTTTGAACCTATTGTTCCTTTGATTGCCATTCCTCCGGTTGTTGTTATCATCATCATTAGGAGAATCATTATTGAGAGGGCATTCTCTAGCATAGTGGCCGATCTTGTGACATGTGTAACATTTCCCTTTCCTTCTTTGGGCCCTTACTCTTCCTTTGTTTCTCGGACCACCAATGTTTTTCTTCTTAGCACGAGCAATGAAGACAACATTTCCTTCATTTTCATATTCCTTCATCCTTGTCTCTTCTTGTATGCATCTCGATAGTACTTCGTCAAAATCAGGTATCACATTGTTATTGAGAATGGTAGTATTGAATACATGCCATTCGGAGGAGAGACCTCCAAGTGCAGTGAGAACCATTTCTCGATCAACTATTGTCTCTCCAATGGTCAAAAGATTATTTCTAATTTCGATCAATTTAAAAAAATATGATTGGACGGATTCATCCTTGCCTTTCTTTAGATTCTTCAGTTGGTCCAGAAAATGACTTGATTTGCATTGTTGGCCTTGAACATGTTGACCAACTTATAATACATCTCCTTGGATGTGCTCAGCTCAGAGATGTAGGCTACCAAACTCTTATGAATTGAATCCCGGATCATCAATTTTGCTTTAATTTCCCCCTTATACTTTGACTTGGTGGCAACAGGTGCAGTGGATGGAGGCTCTTGGAATTTACCCTGCACATAGTCCATGACATCTTGGTCTTCCAACATAAGATCCAAAGTCATCTTCCAGGCATGGAAGTCTTCCTTCCCAATCAATTTTTCATCAACTTTAAAGCCATTATAGTTTGAGGTACCCATGCTCTTCTTCGGTGATTGCTACAAACTTGGGCTTTGTCTTCACCTCAGCTCCGATTCCATGTAAATTTTTGTAGATGTTCTATGCTTGATGCAACTTTACTTTTATCCCTAATATCAAACAACAATCACATAAACAAGAAAGTAAAACGCTGATAGAACATACCAATAGATTGACAGAAGACAAGCCAAAAATACACAACCTGATTAGCAAAATATGTGTTGTGGTGCGTTACGACGGTCAACAAGATGCTTCAACCAACAAAGTCTCAATACAGTCAGCGAACCAGAAGTGTCACACAATCGTCTCAGACAACTATACCAGTCAACCCAAAGTCAACGAAAGTCAAGGTTGTCTTAGTCAATGAGAAATGCAACACAACAGCAGTAAAAAGTCAACATAGCTCGGTCAAAGTCAACGATCAACCTCGATTTCTGTGACAATAAATGTAGACTAGAGAAATCGGAAATTTGAGCAAGTTTGGGGTTACTTTGACCAAGTGTTGACCAAAGTCAACACTGGTCAAATATGCGATGAAACCCTAGGTCAAAGCAGAAATCTCTTTGGTCAACGCTGGTCAAATATGCAATGAAACCCTAGGTCAAAACATAAATCTCTTTGCTGTGTTTTCCCAGGTGTGGAGAAGAAGAGACTCCAAGTGATGATTGAACCAATCAGATGCAAAGAGAGAATGTGTGAGGAGTGATGAGTGAAATGACCTCCAACGTTGACCTATATATATCCATCAGTGAGGGTGTGTGACACATCCGTTGGGGCTTCAAGCCTACATTTCAATTCTGCGCGACCTTGCACATAAGCGAAATAAATTCAAAATAAATGTTCTGCTCATTGGATCAAGATGATTTTTAGATCGATTTTGGGCTTCTCCAAAAGAGGAATCCAATACAAATATTGGGATCTTCATCTGAACATCACAACATGGAGTTTGGACCTAGTTTTCCAAAATTAACAAAAAATGCATTTAAAATAAAAAACCGATCACAAGAAGATCATCAAAATATAAACTAGTAACTGTCCCCAAAGGTGTAAAGGTACACCAAAGGAATATAACAGTTAGAAAATCGTTTGGCCACCAACAAGCCCACCACTACTAAATGGATATGCTTAAAATTTGCTAAATTCTCCAATGCAAACATTATTAATAGTAATTTGAATGATTGATTTTCTTTGAACTTACTAATAGTTTTGATACTCACATTATAAATTATGAATAATAAATTATGAGCCCATTAAAATTCATTGAATCTGGAAACTTATTCCATAATCACAACTATTCCATCTTACAATGAATCTAAAAACTTATTCCATAATCACAACTATTCTATCTTACATGCCACTTAGTATTGATCCAAATCCATTTTTTTAAATCCAAAATCCAAATTTTTTATATTTACGAACCTTAAATCATGTTCTTCTTCTTAGTAAATTACATTTTCAAAGGATAACATGATATATAAATTTTATACTATTAGTATTTGTTAGTAAATGCTGAGAAAGAAGATAGGCTCTCGTTAAATGTCTTTTTTTGGTTTAAATGTGTGAAGAAGTAATTACTTTCTTTGACGATAGGCTCTTGTTAAATTTCTGTGTCTTTTTTTGGTTTAAATGTGTGAAGAAGTAATTATCTTCTTTGAAGATGGACTGTTTTTTTATTTAAATATGTAAATAAGTAATTTCAGGCTGGATGGAAATAAATTTTTTACTGATTAAATAGTGATGACTAAAAATTAAGAGAAATTGTAGACTTATTGATATTCACATATCATTTAACCCAATGTCTATGTAATCCTCAAAGTCACATGTCCTAATTGTACATTACCTTTGATTAATATTTAAAAATAGAAAATAATAAATAAATAATTAATTAATTGTACATGACTTTTGATTAATATTTAAAATGTTACAATTAATTACTTAATTATTTTATTCAACAATTTTGAAATAATATTTATACCTTGCTTTCGTGTTCATTACTCTCAATGAAGTGAAGGGAGAATACATTTAAAAAAGGATAATTTGCCATCAAATATGTTTAAAACAACCACCAAACACAATATTCAGACTTCAAATTCCAAGACTCGGTGTGACGAACATTTACATATTCTGATTCAATTCAAACACTCTCAAAATGCCTGCAAAAGTGTTGAAAATCCATGAATTGAAAATCTGACCAATGATCTATGCGGTAGTAATTCTTCTCATACTAACGCGGTCGAGGTAATACCCGATGAGAGCGGTAGTAATCATTGAGGAACAAAGCATGTTTTGTTGGGTCAATAAAACATAAATTTATTTATTTTGTGCTTTGTTTGTTGTCCAAGTCAGGTGCAAGCAAGTTGTTTGATATTGATTAAAATTTGAGTATGGGCCTAAGCGACAGTTGTAACTTACATATGCAGTCAACGTGGACCATTGAAGTCAAAGAGAGAACGTCCTGGCTAATGAACATGGCATAGTATTTCAAGCTTTATGTTTATCTCTTAACGCAAAATTAGGAATACTACATTCAATAGTAATAATTCTTCTCTGAGTTTGAGACTAAGTTGGTCGAGTGCAAAATATAATTGCCGTCGTTGCCACGTGCTCAAATACTGTTGGAGGAAAGAAACGAAAACAAGGTTTTTTAATTGGTTGGATATACACATCGAAACCCATCATAGGAACATCTACCTGCAGGCTTAGGTACCTAACCAAAAAGATACGAGAAAAATCATTGGATGAGATAATACGAATAATGTTGAAGTAAGAGGCTTCTTTTCAAAGGGCTTCATAAATGAATAAGCCTTTAACCACTTTTTATTTGTAATATCTTAAATGGGAAAATAACAGTAATATAAAACAACAATAGGCTAGAGACTACGTCAAATAAAATCTCACTATTAATATATGCAGACTAAAGCCAAAAATATGATATGGGCCATTTTATTAATACTTGGAAATGAGTAGAATGATGGTGCTGGCAGGAATGCACCACACCTAGGCCTGCTAAAAAAGGATGAAGTCTATCTCAAAACAAGCTGAAATGACCCCTTGGAAATGGCTCTGCATGGCTTTGGTGCTGCGCTGCTCTGCCCATAAATTCAGCTGCCGCAAACTTCAAACCATTGGTTTGGCTGCTTGTAGCGCTCAGGAAATTTCGGGACTTGAACACTGGACTCTACTCAGGAAACCCACAAAAACCCGCGAAGGAATTGTGGAATGGTTGACCGCGGAAATTTGTCCTTGTTGGGCTCGATCTACTGTGCTGCTGGCTAAAGCTACACACTTGAAGAATTCATTGCAAAACTGCCCCAAAATATGAGCAATCACTGTTGAGATTTTGTATAGTTAGTGTAGCATCGGGGGTGCTCTAGCCCTGAAATTTTGTGGAGGGGCTAGAACACACTTGAACTCCAAAACCCATAAATTATTTTGAGAAATTTCAATTGGGGTTCAAGTTATTCAAATAATTAATTATTTTAATATATTTCCTAAGTCTAAACTTAGGAACATTAAATAATTAAAGTGGATTAATTAACATATGTGCTGAAATGTCCTAAAAGACACTCATCAAGTAGTGTTTTAATCTCAGCCGTTGATGAATGTTTTAATCTTGACCGTTGAAGGGTTCAACGAAGAAGTATAAGAGAAAGGCTTGAGAGTCAATTGGAGAGACACACACAATTGTGGAGCTGAGGAATAGATCTCGAATTCTAGGGCAGGGTTTGCTAATAATTTCCAGAGGAATTTTTCTGCAGTGAGGGGTAGTATTGGCTAAGGGAATGATATGATTCCAGAGCCAAGAGTCAGTAAGAGGTAGAGGAGCAGTAACAAGGACATCGCAGAGAAGCAGAGCAACAACTACGTAGGTGTTGCGTAGCCACTACGGAGGTGCTACGCAGGACAACACAGAGGCTCCAGAGGGTTTCAGAAATTACGCAGAGGGTCTCCAGGGCTAGCGTAAGGCCTGCATCACCCTCTTAGGGGTTACGCAGTCCCTCTCTAGGTAGTGCAGTGGAATTCTGAGGCTAGTAGCGCTAATGCTGGGGCTTCAAGGGCAGCACTGGGGTTTCTAGGGCCAGATCCGGGCTGAGTCTTGTAAATCCTGTTTGAGGGTGTGGATTAGTTAGATATTTGCTCCTAGAACTATAGGTTAGCTACATATTTGATTTCTTTTATTCTCTGTTGAGATTTCCATATCTAAAACCCATATTTACTGTACTCAGAATCTACTTAATAAAATAAACCCTCATATCTGCTACACCATTTTTCCCGCTTTGGGTTTTTCCGGGGACTTATGTTCAAAATCCATGTGTCACTTTGTTGGAGGAGCGTATTATTCAGTAAATGATCTGCATGTGTAGACTGTAGTTGTGTTTATTTTAGTATTTTCTGAATACAAATTCTGGAAATAACTTGTAATAAATCAAGTAGGAGAAATAAACCATGATAATGCAGTAGAATTTTCACAATAACCTTGCTAGGAAGCACTCAACTTCCCCACCAAGTCTCAGTGGCAACTCCCTCTCTTCTTACCTCCTGGAAATAACTTCCACTACGTAGTCATTGCGTCCTCCACTATGCAATCCCTGAAGTGAAAAGGCTCCTCCTATAATACCTGCTGTGAAATGCTCTTCCAAAATCATAAGACTCCTCTCCTGAGTGGGCACTTGAAGTCCCCCAAGGCAGAGGTTGAGATCTTTGCCTGTAAATATTGTGTGCTAAACAACACTACAAACTTGGCACCCGGCACAAACGTGCTATGTCAAAATGACAATAAAAAAGATAAGTGAATGAATGAGAGAAATGAGCCTCATGCTTCCTTTTTATACAAGGTTTCCCAACGTTCCATTGGGCCCCACCTCGTGCCTCTAGCCTCTAACACTTACGCTGCCTTCATGTGGGTCATAATTCATCCTCATTGGGCCCCATCCTCCACTATTTCCGCAATACTTTGCCTCAACCTAATATTTTGAGGCCTATTGTTGCCTAAGTTTATTTGTGGGTCCCTAAATCCACATTTCTTAGGTCACAACTATGATATTATCAAAATTGGCCAAAATTAATATTCCGGTTAGCAAAATTGCTAAACAGGAATATTATAGTCCTCCCCGCCAAAAATTGCTTCTTCTCAAGAAAAACCTGAACAAGCATCCTCTCTAGTTGAAGCTCCCCACTATTAGTGAAAAAATGTACCAGGGTCCCAGGTGCGCCACTAAATCGTCCCCGACCTCTGCATTGTTCTGACATGAAAGAGTCCCTCAATACCAGGATGCCAAGCCATCCTGTCCAACCTGGAACTCCACTCGCTCCACTCACTAATCTGCCCGGTATAAGTACTAGTAGTCCCTTGTATACCACCAATGAGTAGGGGAGCATGATAAGGTGGCACTATAACCAACTCCTCGTGAATTTGTCCTACCACGTAGGCCATCCCATGCACACCAAGAGTATACTCTCGAAGATACCACCTAATCCCTGCAGAGATAGCGTCTTGCTCACGTGAGATCCTCGTGATATCATCTTGTTGGCCCCCATGTTGTGCTAATGAAGTCCCCCAATCCATCGGTGACTCGCTAAAGCCCAATGGAAGATTTGCGTGATCTCCCCCTATAGTAGCCAACACATCCGTAAAGGTTATTAAGCTGTGAAGAGCGGTGATGATCAGGTCCCCTGCTAATCTCAGAGTGGTTCCACCATGCGAAGGCTGCGCTACTCTGATTATGACATACTCCCCACTGTGTGCGGACTGTATCCTCCTCTCTTGAGGCCTAGTGGTGAAAAATCTGTGAGATCTAAGCTCACCCTGCCCGAGCATCTCCATGATGCCAATATATACCCCTCCATGGCTAATCTCAACCCTGAGCAACAATAGGACAAGTCTGCCTCGCCATGCAGTGGAGGTCTCAATGATCCCCCATATGTTAAACCCAAGGTGGACTGGATCACCCTCTGCCATGACCCTGCTCATCACAAAGTGGAGTGATCCACCCGCCAATAGGATCCCTAGATCCCCCAACCATACTGGGAGCTCGCAACTCCACTCCTCATGGGATGTCGTTGCGTAGCGCCACTATCTGGTAGAACCTGTTTGACCCTCATCTCTGACCCCTGTATGTATCCCCTGGGTGGACCCGAAGTATCAAGAGTTTGTGCCACGCATGAAAACTGCCCTGCGCCTACCAGACCATGTAGTGAAACCCGCTATCCCTACTCCTGATGATATGCTTGGACATTGCTCAGAGTCTGGGTACCCTCCTGTAGACAAAGTATACCTCCAACATTCCTCAAGTGTGAGCCCAGGGGTTGAACATGTGCAACCTCGATAATCAACCACGCCATCCCTAAGCCTGTATCCGTCAAGTCGTGCACCTACCAAGTGTCTCAATTGGAGAGTCTCCTCTCGGATCATGACACGAGGTGTCTCATCCAACTTCCTAGGATGAGCCTCCCATGCCCTGCTGCGTGAATGGAGAGCGTCAAGGGGAAACAACCAAACACTCTGCGATTGTAAGCAACACTAGAGGATGATGGGAGGGCATGTCCCAAAGGGTATGATCAAGAGTATGTCGAAATTCTCAAGAGTAATCCTCCGGACGACACTCTCTCCACCTGGAATCTACTGATAACCCCCTTGTAGCCCTATCTCTGCTAAATGTGGTGTCCCCAAATGCTCAACAATGTCCTCATCAATCCTAGGTGAGCTGCATCCCATGATACACCTAATGCCATTGTCCATAAGTCTCCTTGGAGGCAACGCTCCAAGAGCCCGTTACACCACATCTCGTGTTAGTGCATACCACCAAGTATCACCACACTCCTTGACATGCCACTGTATGTTGCAAGCTGCCCCTGTACATCGTTGGATACCCTCAACTATGACTATACCATCCTGTACCGTCATGTGTCCCACTTGTGTCACTGCACCTATCACTCCTCGCATGTACTCAATGCGATGTGAGTTACTCCTACTCCACAACACATTCTGACATACTATGACACATCCCCATGCATTTCCATTACCATTTGAAAACAACTACTCAACGCTAGATGCTCCTACACATCCCTGGAGGTGATGGCCAAACGCTGTGTCCATATGCGTCGGCCCACACCCGACTGGTACCATCACCTCCACCGTTGCATCACTATACACTCCAATGAATGGATATCCCCTCCAAATTCTCCCTGAGGGACCCAAGAAGTTAATCTCCCTAGGTGTCAGTAGTGAAGCCACCCCTACTTTTCTCCTCCTCGACCTCTGTGCCCCACACAAAGGTGAATAATCCCCAACCCCATACAAGGCATTGTCTGGTGGCTTGCCAATGCCACCTCTGACAAACTCCTGCCTGAGTATGTTGATCACCCCGTGACCCTATGTACAAATGTCATACCAAGATAACTCAAGAAGTCTATCCATAAACTGGTTTTCCATTGGTGCTGACCAAAACTCCCCTAGAGAATGTGCACGCTCAACTATTAGGTCAACTGTACCATCCAGGTCATAGTCAACCGACATACTTGGAAAGTGATAGGTAGTCCCTCCTGGATCCTAATGCCAGTCTGGGCTTTCGGTATCCCCATTGCCTGGAAGCTCTTGCTGAGCTACACCTGGGTCCACCACCATCTCCATAACCCACTCCACCAGGTACCAACTTAGAATCTCTCGCCATCCAACTCCAAGAGGGGGATCGAATGCACAGAATCCCGCCCATAGAACAACCCCAACATGTGGATGTTGCACCCTGTGCAATTCAGGTCATCTCATCCCGCTATCCAGGTCAACACATGAGATATGGCTAGGTACCTCTGTCTCTCTCTCTCTCTCCAATGGCCAAAGGTGACCCAATAGTGCTGCTAGTCCCGTCTATGTATGCCTGAAGAGGGCTGCTCTGACTCTCCAATGTGCCCTCTAACTATACCATTAGGGAATCCAACCGTTCCCCAATGTGAGCCAACTTGGCCACTGAATCGACACAAACCACTCTCATTCCCTCCAGCTCCTTATTCTGCCGTAGAATAACCTATCGTGCTGACATGGCCTTCCTTTTTAATGCTAGAAGGTCGACCTAAAACTGATGACACTGCTGTGTGCGACCATTGTTTAATACCTATGTATCTCCTGGTGACTCATCAAGGGTGGATACGTCTCCTGGCACCTCATCCATCTATTGTGTGATGTTATCACCCAAAAACTCGAACACAAACCTGGTCACCACCTCAACGGATGGAATTACTAGGGTATGCTCCACTCTCTCCACTAAGATGTCAACCAGAACAGTCAAGGGAGTCTCCAACACGGGTGACCCCTGCATCACAATGGGTGTATCTACTTGCTCCCCAAAATGCTATGTAGATGGATGCACCCCCACGACTTGTGCATCTCTAGTGTCTCTTCTATAAGGAACAAGGTAGATCTAGTCTGACACCTTCATCAATTGGGTCAAGAATTCACGCATATTAAATCCTCCTTGTGCCATGGGTTGTCTATGATTTAACCCGTCACTGTGTATACATGCACAAATCTTCCCTGATCTAATTGGCTACTCTAGAGCTGGCCAAAATCCCGGCTCTGATACCATTGTAATATCCCAAATGGGAAAATAACAATGATACAAAGCAACAATAGACTAGAGACTACAATAAATAAAATCACACCATTAACACATGAAAAATGGAGCCAAAAATATGATATGAGCCATTTTATTAATGCTTGGAAGTGAGTACAATGATGATGCTGGAAGGAATGCACTTGGGCCTGCTCAAGGAAGGCTGAAGTCTATCTCTAAACAAGTTGAAATGAACCCCTGGAAATGGATCTGCGTGGCTGTAGTGATACGCTACTCTGCTAAAAAATTCAGCTGCTACAAACTTCAGAGTCCTGGTTGGGTTGCTTCTAGTGCTCAGAAAATTTCGGGACTTGAACACCAAACTATACTTAGGAAACCCTCAAAAACCCCAAGGAATTGTAGAATGGATGACCCCGGAAATTTTCCCTTGTTGGGCTTGATTTACTGCGCTGCTGGCTGAAGCTACACTCCTGAAGAATCCACTGCAAAAATGCCCCAAAAGATGAGCAATAACCTTGTTAGGAAACACTCATCTTCCCCACCAAGTCTCAACGAAAACTCCCTCTCTTCTCACCTCCCGTAAACAACCTCCCTACTGAATTGGGTCCTCCACTGCATAGTGATTGGGTCCTCTATGCGGTCCCTGAAGTGAAAACGCTCCTCCTGTAACCCGTGCTGTGAAATGCCCCTCCAAAATGGTAAGACTCATCTCTTGAGTGGGCACTTGAAGTTCCCCGAGGCAGAGGTTGAGATCTTCGCCTGGAAATATCATGTGTTAAACAACATTGCAGACTTGGAACCTGACACAAGCATGTTATGTCAAAATTATAATCATAAAGATAAGTGAATGAATGAGATAAATGAGCCTCATGCTTCCTTTTTATCCAAGGCTGCCTAACATTCCCTTGGGCCCCACCTCGTGCCTCTAGCCTCTAACATGCACCAATGACTGTACTGCCTTCATGTGGGTTGTAGTTCATCCTCATTGGGCCCCATCCTCCACTATTGCCACAATACTTTGCCTCAACCTAATGTTTTGAGGCTTTAGCTGCCTAAGTTTATTTGTGGGTCCCCAAATCCACATTTCCTAAGTCAAAACTGCGATATTATCAAAATTGGCCAAAATTAATATTCTGGTTAGCAGAATTGCTAAACATGAATATTACACTATTATTACAATAAATAATAATTAATGGTCAAATGTGGGCTTTAGTCCGGATCACAAATACATTAATAACATAATTTTACATGTCATGAAAGTATGTTAGTCATCATTTTTATTGTTTTATAAACTAGCACAATCATATTAATTAAATGATTGATAAATGCTTATTGACTCTATTACATTAGGATACTTTATGATATATATCATATTACATTGCTAAGATTAAACAATCATAAAAATTAACTAAATTATGACTTTGTTATTATTATTATTATTATTAAAAGAATTAACATGAGCTAAACATATATATACATTTTTTTGTTTTACCATAGAGATTCTCAATTTGTAAGTAGGTTTACTATAGGTCAATATTATGACTTATCAATACATGTCCAAAAAATCACAATTCATTTCATATGACATTTGTTTGTATGCCATTATTTTAATTAATCAATTTAATTAAAAAAAGGAAACGAGTTTAACTATTTTTAAGATATATCTCAACTTTTGTTTTGTGAATACTACTACAAAAATCTCTACCATCCACCAAATAATTATTGATAATTAAATTAAAACTTTGGAAACCCTATTCCAAAATAAACGCTCCTATCAACATAATATACAATTCTATATACCAATTCAATCAACTATTTGATTTTATTGAGTAAGAGGAAAAATTTATGATAAAGAGCCTATAATGAACCATGTTAAGCATTGATTTTTTTTAAGCTATTCAATATTAATTTACTTTTGAATGAGTGGAAAACCTCATGACGGAGAGCCTATGTTAATTACTTTATTATTCTTTTAAATTATCCCATATTCATCTAGTACAAAGACAAAGATAACTAAAACAAGATTGTATTGAATGAAAATGACCTAAAACACAAAATCTTCAAAGATTACTAAAACTGAGATTAGTTAAATAAAAATGACTTAAAAAATAAAATCTTCAAACATTACTGAAACTTAGATTTATCAAATAAAAATGACTATAAAGACAAAGATAATTAAAACAAGATTGTATTTAATGAAAATGACATAAAATACAAAATCTTCAAAGATTACTAAAAATGAGATTCATTAAATAAAAATGACTTAAAATACAAAATCTTCAAACATTACTGAAACTTATATTTATTGAATAAAAATGACTTAAAACACATATAAAAATGACATAAAACACATAATATTCATAGATAACTAAAACAAAGATTTATCTAATGACAATGACCCAAAATACAAAACCTTCAATTAC
Organism: Pinus albicaulis; assembly: GCA_034641835.2. Lineage (NCBI taxonomy): Eukaryota > Viridiplantae > Streptophyta > Pinopsida > Pinales > Pinaceae > Pinus > Pinus albicaulis. The sequence continues at coordinate 1,046,600,936 of CM076572.1, forward strand.
TATTGTTTTTTTAATCATTTCAACTAACCGCACTTGAAGTTATATACTATGGTTTTTTTTTCATCTTAGCTACATAGAGTTGAAGTTGTAAAATAATGTTTCATTTTTAATATTATTTAAAAAATAATATGTGAGTTACAATATTTTATTTCATGAAATATCCACTTAATAGTCATGTCATCATTAACTTAAGTTATATAAGCTTAATATAACATTGCTTTTTCTTTTTTTTTGGAATAGAAATGAGTAATTTTTGCATTAAATCTGTGGTCGTTCGTAGCAAAATTCTAGGGAAAAGATTATATTTTGTTCCAAGATTTAGGTTCTTCAAGAGAGAACAACAAAGGAAACCTAAATTTTTCATCTAGGAGACTACTAGTTACATACACATTACTAACCATTCTGCCACTATAAGCTCGACAAAACTGTCCCAACATAAAAACAACTTTACCAAAGGCGATAATAAATTAGGGAGGGGGGTCAATTGACATCTTATTCAATGGGAAACCAAAATTATTTCTTGTGGTGTTGCGCTGATCATCTTCATTTCTCTAGGTTTGCACTTTTTAAGTTGTTGATGAATGGTGTTGATATCATATTCTTGTTGGCTCACTTTAACTTTGAGATGTTGCATTTCTTCAAGTAGAAGAAGGATAGTATTTGATTGCTGATGAAGTTTCCTTTGGAGGTCATCACCCTTGCCTTGCCATTCGACAAGGGGGCGAGGACAATAATTGCAATCATTCGTGCATCTCATGGCACCGAGAATGAAGCCACAATTATCCATGAGGTTCAAGAAGCGGAAAAAGGGACTACAATTTAGAGTCACAGAGTTGCAAGTGATCAGTGATAATGGTCTGCAAGGGCTAGAAAAGGGGAAGGAAGATCCCACAACAAAAGGAAAAAACGGATGAGGGGAGGCTATCCTTATAGAAATGGCCAACGCAAAGGTAGGGCTAGAATACTCATGGTACAGGGAGCGCACTAGGCAAGACAAGAAGTGAACAGTGGCCCAACAATGCAACTATAGCAGGATTGAACAATATGTAGAAAGGAAAGGAAAATTTAAACTGGAGAAAGGGAACCTCTTAAAACTCTGCAAGCTCAAGATTACCTAAAGATGCTTGCGCGTCAACTCATTCAATGTAGAGACGACTCTAACCAAAGGAAGAGAGGTTAGAATCTCACAGAGTGGCATAGGAATCCCTAATTCAATTGAAAGAACCACTGAAAATGCTTGAAGAACCTCATAATCGATTGCATGGGCCTTCTAAAAAGCAACTAACAATCCATAATGGAAGCATTCCCCATGAATTAGCAAGGAAATGAGGAAATTAGAGTCTGAATTAGACACAAATATAATAGTTAGAGTAGAAATCAATCTCAACACATATCGATATGCGCAAGTGATTGGCGAAATTCACTTCACCTTTGAAAACTGCATTAACATGGGGGATCCACCAACCACTAGGGAAATAAATTATCCTTGCCAACAAATACCATAACAAATTTACTTACATCCTCATCGTTCAAATATCTTCCATGATTAAAATCTTAGAACCTGTAAATTCCTAAGCCTCACTAATCGAATTAGCCATAAAACACAATAAATATCCCCACCCTATAACCATCAAAGTGCCTGGTACAAGAACGAGAGTAAAAGGAGATATTGCTGGCCACAGATGACGCCACATGCAAGAAGTGAATGGCTGCATGGCCTACCCATCCACCACCAACTAGCTCAACCACAGTGACAAGTCCATGACACCATTTTAAATAAGAAAATTTGCTAATATATGAGGGGACAAGGGACTTGACAAGGGATACCTTTGAGACCCTCATTAAAAACTTCCCTTAGTGCACATATTCAACAATCTTAACATTATAAGAAGGGAAAAATTCATGCACATAGAACTTCATGGTATAATTTTCCATCCAAACAAACCATTTATAACAAATTGTCCTAACAAATTGTCCTACTTGATTAGCATGCACATCCACTCCTTGTTTTGACTTATTAAAATGTGGTAATAAACCTTTTAAGAAAATAAATCCAATAAATCTAAAATTAAATAATCTAAATCAATTTTATTAATTTCAAATTTCACATAAAAACAAATTTCATAATTCACTTAAAACATTATTTATCCAAAACTTAAATACATTTATTTTTGTATTTATAAGTTTTTATTCAAATAAAATTTCTTTGTATTTTTAAGTTTTTATTCAAATAAAATTTCAACTTTAATTATTATATATATATATATATAATTTAATTTATTTATTTTGATTTAAATATTACTTTAATCATTATATCATTTTTTATTATTAAATTATTATAAATCTACCTAATTACATTTTATATTAATTAAATTTATGAAACATTGTTTTATTAATCATATAAAAATTAAATTATTCTAAATATCAACAACTTTATTATTATTTTTAAATGATATTAAAAACATGAACAATATTAACATATATATATATGTGAATGATATCCATTAAAAAAATTGTAAAACAATATTTTATTTTCCTAATAATTTCAATAACATTAGAAAACTTAGACGCTAAATACAAACTACGAATTGTTCAAAATTTGAAACAACTTTCAACATCTAATTTCATATATAATATGTTATTTAATACATTGATTCCATTCTATATTCAAGGAAAAAACAACACAAATAATTACAAATAAGATTAAGTCCATTCATTCATTCATTTATATAGATATATATTTTTAATAAAATTAGGTATTTTATAATATATTCAAAAAAAGGAAGCGGGGCTTCTTAGTACAAATATGATGAAGAGTTCATGGAGGAAGAGAGGAACATAGTCTTTGAACCTTCTTTTACAACTTTTTTTTTTGCTTGCTTCATAACTACTTATTCTTCCTACACCATTTGGTTTATAAATCTTGACAAATTATTGCATGACACATTTACATTTCATGACTATTTAAATATTGTAGATAGATTGAAACTAAACACTGAAACTGTAACTAAAACTGAAAATTGAAGAAGACTGAAACTAAAAAAATTAATTGACTGGAGTTGAAGAAGACTGATTGCTGCTAGTTAACTGTAGTTTCTTCTTGGGATTGATTTTTGCTGTTGCGATCTGGATTGGTTGATCTTTCTCCTGGGTTTTTAGCAATTATTTCGCAAAGGAAGGATACTATATTTTCCAGATGGATGCATGCGTAGCTCAACCTTTCGAACTCATAGTCATTGAGATTTTGATAGATGAATGCATGCTCAGAACGAGTCTGAGCCCAGAGTTGAATGTGCATTTCCTTGATATGTTCAAACATGACCTTGTGGGATTTGCAGTGGGGGAATGGGATTTTCTTTGGGGAATCCATTCTAGAAAGCTTAGAGGGAACGAGAAGACACAAGGAAGAAAAACATAATTGAGAATCCAAAGAAGACGCACAGAGGGAGCACAACTCAACAATACATAGAACAACAATACACAACGATGAAGGAAGAACAACAAGGAGACACTGCTAGGGAAGAGGAGGACGCGGATTAGGAGAGGAAATCAAGGCGAAGGAGAAAGGGAGACCAGAGAAATCCATAGCAAAGGATAATAGGGAACAGGAAATGAGAAGAAGATGGAGAGGACCCCTGGGCGGAAGGAGGATTTAAAGGAGTAGGGAGGACGAGGAGAGCGGATGAGGATAAGATAGAGGGAGAAATGAGGAGCATAAAGGAAAAAGAGGGGAGGATAACAAGGAGGACAACAATCGAGAATAGTATGGAAAATATGCCTGGAGTAGTGCGTTGGAGCATAGGATGATTTTTAGGGATTTTGTTGATGATTATAACCACGAGGAAGTGGTGCTGATGGGTTGATGGGGAGGAGTAGCTAAGGAATGATTTGAATGGAGATATCATTTCCAAATTTGATTTATCCCCGTGGTCTATTGACTGCATTATTTGAATATTCGTCAGTTGTTTTATTATTTTCTCGCAGAATATGGTAGAAGGAGACTATTCCCATATTTTCCAGGTTGGAACACATGCATGAGATGAGTTTCCCAAGGTCTACGTTCTTTGGCTTGGTTTTATTGACCATTTGCTGCATAATAATGGAGGAGTCACTGAAGATAACGAGATTCATAAGATTACTCCTCTTTAGAATTTGGGAGCCCATGAGAAAACCATAGGCTTCAACTTTATTATTTGATTCAATGCCATGGCCCCATTCAAAGGCAGTCATAATTCTCCGATTTTAATCAAATATAAAACCTCCCGCTCCAGTTTTTCCCGGATTTGGTTTTGAGGCACCATCAAAAAACAAGCAAGGCCTATTTAGAGTGCTTATCCAAAGCAGTAATTCCTTTTATTTTAATCCATTTTTCCAATATTTATGTTTAATAGGATTATTTATTTGGGTAACTCGAAATTTATGTGCCCGATCTGATGCTAGTCTGATCCAAGTTTTTTCTTCTTGTTGGAGAATACTAATGTCCATATTTTTCACTCCTTTTGAAAACAAGAACTCACCTGGTAAGCCCCATGTCTTGGAAAACATTTTCCTTACATCAGGTTTGATACTTTGGAATATTTGGTTATTTCTTGCGATCCATATGTGCCAAAGAAAGAATGAAGGAAAACTGATCCACACCCTCTTTATAATATTCTTGTTTTTGAAAGTGTAAGGATACTTATTTTTCCAATTCATGTATAATTCAGGGATGCTGAGAATGAAGTTTATATTGGTTTCAATTGTAAAAACAAGTATAGTCCAACACTCTGTTGCAAACTTGCAACCAATTAATAGATGATGAATGGTTTCTTCTTCCTTTAGGCACATAGGGCATCTAGAAGGACCTAGAATGCCTCTTCTTTTGAGATTTTCAGCTGTTAGTATCCTCCCTTTTAATAGGGTCCAGATGAATATTTTAACTTTTGGAAGACTTTCGATCTTCCATGTCGCTTTCCAAAAGGGCTAGTCTTGATTGTCTCCTTGCTCTTGGAGCTTTAAGTACCCTGTTTTAAGACTGAAATCTCCACCTGTATGATTCCACTTGAAAGTGTCTTGTTGGCCCAATCTGAGAGGGAAGCACATTTCAAAAGGCCCAACATTATATCCCATTGCATTTTAAATTATAGAGAGAATGCATGTGGCTTCCAACCTTCCCAAGTACCATCATTTTGGTTCCAATTTGAAATCTGATTTAAATATAGTATCCCTTTCTTGATCATCCAAGACTTTAGAGGATGAATTTCTTAGTAATTCTAGATGGGAGGAATTCCCATTATATTTTCCCTCCAAATATGGGTGTCCTGTCCTCCTCTCGGAATTCTAGAGGTATTTTCAAAGACGAGGAATTTATTTTTAAACTAATTTCCATAACTAAGAGCAGGGCCTCCCATTTCCTCATCCTTCATTAGTTTGGAGTGTGAAAACATTCCCTCCTTGTCTCCCAAGGTGCATGGACGCATAGGGAAGAACTAAAGCGACCTTTTATCATTCCTTCAACCTTTCAAATTGCTACAATGTGCCCTATCCTATTTTTCCTCTTCATTGAGCACATTAGCGCACCATGAAGCTCTGGATGACCATGCATGTCTCTTTGTGATTGGAGAGTGCACCCTCCTAGTTTGCATGTGTGTTTTTTTCTTGCATGCAAGTTATTTTCAGCTTTCTTTCATATTTTTTTATGCTTTATCATCCATGATGACTCTTTGAATGTGATTTACAAACATTTCATTTAGTGGTTTTAAGTTGAACTTGTCATTATGAGTGTGATTCCACAAACAAGTTTTCATGATACAAGTGTAAACACTTTGTTGTCATATGTTGGAGACGTGCCGACGCATAGAGTAGCCTCTAAATAACTTTCAAAAGGAAGCAATGATGAGCCAATTGAATTTTCAAAGCCCAATATTCCTATATATGTAGACACTTAGTGTTTTATTGAAAATATGACAAAGGTTACGTGGAGAAAGATTTACAACACATTCATGTAGGAAATGTTTCCCGAGGACTTAGAATATGTGTATAAATATATCAAAATTAAGAAGTCTAGGATACATAAGATCATGTGTAGATACCTAGTCATGCTATGTGCTGAAGCTATAGAATGGATAATTACACATATGTATGACTCACACCTTGTGTTATGCAGTGAAAGTGGCAGACACCTTGCCACCTATTATGGTGATTATATGCAGACATATTATAAGATGCTCAAGCCCAATGCATATGCAAACGATTCCTTTTACACAATATGGGCTAACCTCAAAACAACCAATGTTATCAAGCAATGGTGTCGAGAACCCGCCAATTTCTACCATCACCCAACAACAGTTTATCCGACAAAGATCTTGAGAGACGTATATTGGTATTTGATAGTTATGTATCGTCAGATGTTTGGGCACAAGAATTTTTAGGTATTCAAAGAGAACTATATATATATGCTTAGTATGGTGGTGAACCAAGGAAAATATTTTAATTGGGCGGATATATTATCACTTGAGTTGCAGCGGCAGGTGAGATGGGCCAAAGCATCTTTGCAAGCAAATCAAGCTCCAGAATTTTACATGTCTGCATACCCCTTGGACGGTATCTGTGCATGATACGCATTCCAAAAATTGTAATGGAACTGTACTCCTAAAGAGAAGTTCCCAGTTTATGTCCACTATATGTTGTTATCAGAAGGAAGCTTCAGAGGCACGTATGATAGATTGGCCGAACACTTCTTTGTAGCCATCTTTCACTTGATATTTGAGATTGATCTGCCATGCTTGACGAATCAAGTGAAGGAGTCTCTTCAAGATATTGCGAACTAGTTTGTAGCTCCCAAGGGAACTTACATTAGATGCTTCAGATGTCAAACAACCCCTCATCTTATGCAACAATATGTTCCGAACAAGGTGGTCATGCAGGAGGTGGCAAATCAACTGGACAGGGGACTCTCAAGAACCCTTCACAAGAGGAAGGAATTCCCTTGGACCATATTTCTGTTAAGGAAAAAATTATATGAATTAAATATTCACAGGAAATTGGTAGCCGGAACTAAAGCGCTGAACCACCTACACTTCGCCACCAAATATTTCTATGCATATGATCCTAGGAGAATTTTCAGGCAGCATTGTGAAATGATCATGCATAATACAAGGTATTCATCAATATACCAACCAGAGGATGAAAATATAAAGAATTGGTACAATTCTAGAATGAAGACACATCCAGCCATGAACACTAGTTCATGTAAAAACCTTGGTGAAAATTCCATGTAAAATTTAATAAAGGAAAAAATAATAAACACAGTTGATGGGACACATATTCCAAGTTGAATGGTGGGAAAAAAATCCTAGCAGGTGTTCATTTTAGTTATTATTGCTAAAGGAAATTGGAAAAGGTTATAGCTAAGGAATTGACGAGGAAAAATGTATTTTTGGCACATTTATTTATGAAAATAATGGAAAATAGGAGAAAAGGAAGGTGAAAGGTCATAGGTCGCATGTGAGGAGGAAAATAAAGGAAACTAATGGAAACAGAAGAAAATAGAGGCCTCATTAATAAAAAGGCTTCTAAGGATCAGTTGGAAATATTTTGCAAGCTTTTTATCACACTTATGGCTCTCATTCTGTTTGCTCTCTCTCTCTCTCTCTCTCATACTCTTGGACACTTAGAGTATTCTTGGAGCACTCTTGGAGAGTGTGGCATTTTTGGAGATTTGGATCAAGAAAGAAAAGGAAGAGAAGGAAAGTGCAAGAGGACATCGAGATCAACATCTACAACATCTTCTGAGTGCAGGTACCAAGTTGCATGTATGTTTTACTCATTAGTTTTGGCATGCATGGTGTATGCATGTGGCTTTTCCTAGCCTTTCAATTTCTTAGATAACCATGGTGGTGTGGGTTTATTTCCATTAATTGTTTTCTGGTTGGTTCTCATGATTCCTTTAGTTGTGGGTTGAGTTATTAGTACCCAGAGCCTTGGTTGGAAAAAATCTCTGGAGCTCGACAAACAACTGTGGGTTGAGTCACTAGTCCTGGAAGCCTTGGTTGGATAAACAATCTGGAGCCCGATGGACAACTGTTGGGTTGAGTTACTAGTCCTGGAGCCTTAGTTGGAAAAACGCTTTGGAGCCCTAACTTGGTTGAGTTACTAGTCCTAGAAGCCCTAGTTGGACAAATTCTCTAGAAGCCCTGTAACAATTGGGGTTTAGTTACTAGTCATGGAAGCCCTAGTTGGAACAAACACTCTGGATCCCTGGAACAACTTGGATAAATACCAACCCTTGATGGTTGTGATGTCCGACCATGAGGTAGAATCACTGGTTGAGGGTTGAGGTGGTTTGGCATTTGGAAGCCCTGGATTGATTGTGATTGATGTGTTTGATGATTTCCACATTCATGCTTGGAATATGGCATGGGGGCGATTGGCTGAAGTGAGACTTGGCTCAACCAATCTATGGTCGAGTGGAACGTGGAAGTCCCATCTCTGGTTGGTTTTTAAATTCAGTAATGAAGATCTCATTCCTTTGGTATTTGGTATGTAAATGTACTGGTTTATGTATGGATTATATTGTTGTTGTATCCATTTTACTTCTGTTTTTATTATGCTGGTTATGAGCATGTATTTTTATAGTGATGATGTATGGCTCTATCCATGTTTTTACTTGTAAACGAATGCACAATGTATCTATGGTCAAATAGATTGTATTGCAACTAATGATGTAAGGGAGAAATGTTTCTTACATATTCTTAGATAAGTATGAGACCCCTATGTTTAAATCTGTTGTTTACACCTGTAGATTCAATGTTTGGGACACGTTTGACAAAATTCTTGTCATGGCTTGGAGGGGTTCAGAAAAGTTCTTGTTGATATGATTGCCTATGTATATTTTTTCTATTGTTATTTATATTCTCCTAAGTTTTCATGAAGTTTTGGGCAATGACCAAGGATCTGGGCCTAAAAAGGTGGCTCAAATCCCAAAGTTGCATGCACATAACTGGGCATTTGGGGCCCTAGCCGCAGGCATGCGGTGTTGTGCCTGGGGCTATAGCCTCCTTGGCACAGGCATGCAGTCTTATGCCTATGAATATGGCTCAAAAGTGTCAAAATTTCAGTGTGACCGAGGGGGAAGAGGCTTGAAGGGTTGGGTTGCTTCCTGGGGGTGTTGTCAATACTCTAAAAGGTCTATAGGTTGTGTTTTCCGTTAGTTTCACTTCCTCAAGGTCACATAGGAGGTTGAATCTCATTATAGTAGCCTATCATCACATGTTTACCTCGGTTGGATGGTTACTTGGGTAGATGTGGGAAGGTGGTGTTATAGAGTGGTATCAGAGCATGATCAAAGCGTGGTTGCGCTCTCCTTGGGCAGTGCCTGGGTTCTGTTCTCTTTTGGTGATGTCTAGTTCCCGTTCTGTTTGTGTGATATATGATACCACAGAGTGATATCAAAGCATGGTTCAACCCTTGGACTGGATGGGAAGTGTTTTGATCATGTATTTATGTTGATTACATATGTGTTTAGAATGCTTGTTGGCTAAGATAGAGCAGGAGATGCAAACCATCAAAATGAAGTTGCAACATCGGACCTGGAGGCAAGAGAATGTTGTCATACAATTTTGGATGTTGGGCATCTAGGTATGTAGGTTAAGGATTGTTATATGCATTATGGTTATGAGCATTCCCTTCATTCTATTGATGTTATGGTTACATAAATTATAGATTCTAGTTGATTAGTGCGGTTAATATATGTACATGTGTCGAATAGTCATGAATGATAACAACCTGTGGTGGTATGCATTGCTATTGTTGTTTTATGTTAGCCAACTTATATGTTGTTGATGAGCATGTTATGGGTTAACTTGTTGTTGTATGATAATTAACTTGATGATTAGGTTACATGTTGTTGATGAGAATGATATATAACTTGTTGTTGTTACATGCTAGTGACTTGATGGTTAGGGTTATGACATTCAGGCATGAGTTGACCTAATTATGACAATGTGTTGTATTATGTCTAGACTGACTGTGCATATGTGATTGTATGCATGAATGACTATTGTTTATGAGTTTAGGGTGTGAACATGTTAGCTAGATACTGTTATGGATATCATGACCTTAATTATGATTGGGTTGATATGTTGTGAAGTTATATCATTCTAACTTTAGATTGATTGTGCAGACAAGATAGCCTCCCATGAGATACATTAAGGTATGAGCTTGCTTATGTCATCTACTGTGTACATGAATGTTTGATTATGTAATATATTTGGTGTTTGAACATTGGTGTGTATTATGTCGTCTATTTACTAATTAATGTTTGATTAATCACATGATATGAGCATGTTTCTATAAGATTGCATGAAGTAATGATCTTGTTTTAAGACGGTTGTAATAACACATATGCGTTAAGACATTTGATATGTACTTGAGTGCAAGTAGGTGATACTTGTAGCATCATGTATTATGTTTGATAATTGTGATTTGATTGTTGATTATGACATGGTTTTAGACTTGGTAAATGTTGATTCCAAATTAATAGATATGTTGTCTTGATATTTGGAACATATGACTGATATGTGTGTGTTCAATTATAAGGAAACTTGATTGGCCCAACAAGGTAATGTAACTAGCTTATTGTTATGTTTATTTATGCACTGACCGTTATGTGTCTATGACAATATGATGCAAGGGATTCCATGGAAAAAGCGAGTACCATGAAATATTGAAGAAGGCTCAGGTTGAGCTTTCCTTTGGAAGTATTGGAAACCATGGGGATTGAGTCATGGTGTTTGTTGCTATTCTTTTGTGATTGTTTTTGTTTTTGTTTTTGTTTTCGTTTTTTTTTTTAAATCTATCTTTGGCGCAAGGACTTGCAACTTTGTTGTGGTGTCATATTGCTTTTGGTTTTCGTGTTCTTCCTCTTATTTGTTCTTGTTCGTGTCATTTATGTTTTGAGAGTCTTAGGGATTGATTGGGAAATAGGAAAGTTAATGGAGATCGGGAAGAGATGAATGAAACCTGATAGGTAATGAAAGACTTGGATGAAGCTGATGTATGTGTAAGTGTAATGGAAGGTAAGAATATGACATTCGGTTGGATTGGTTGGGACCATGGTGGTAAATTAATGATGGCAGAATAATTGCAAGAAATGTAACACAAAAGGTAAAGTGAATGGATATGAGGTGTTATATGCCTTGGCTATGCTAGGAACTATTGTTCTCAATATTGTACATACTATGCACGCACAAAGGGAGTTCTCTTAACCTAGACCTTATGATATCTAGTAATTATGTTGTGATCATGATTATGATAATGTCTATATATGTATGTATATATGCATGTATGTATGTTGTGTCTTACAGGGTCATCATGGATTATGATTGTTTAATACTAATGCTATATGTATATATGTGTGTTTGTATGTCATTGTATGACATGATGGTGATTTTTTTATGTTAATGATTATATGTGTATGTCTATATGTATCTATTTCACTGTATGACAGGGTTTTCAAGGATCATTCTTGTGGAGGAATGATTTCTTATGCAGGTGAATGACATGAAGAGGTTCTTGGCTGTGAGGAATCAAGTGGCAGAGTAGCATTGACAGATATATGAGGTCAGTATTTTGAGGATATGATTTAATGTTATATGCTTTTACTATTCCTATGTTTATGTTATGGATAGGTAATGCTGAGGGGTACATCAACGAAGTAAAAGTAGTGTGATCCGTGACATGTTAGGATAAGCATAGACAATGGAAAGACACTAGAAGCAGGGTTGCTTGTGGGGTCAGTGTGTGGTATATGGATGTGCAGTACTACTATTGTGTATCTGTTGTGCATGTTGTATATTTAGTGATTGCACATATGGTTATGTGTACATGTAACATATGTAGTATTGTGTACATATGATGTTGTATTCCTGTTGTATATATGTTGTTGTGTGTATATTTCATATGTAGTGCTAGGTATATATGGTGCTATGTACATGTTGGATGTGCGATTTTTTGTACATATCGTATTGTGCGCATGTTGGATATGCGGTGTTGTGTGTATATGGTGCTGTGCGCATGTTGGATATGCAGTGTTGTGTATGTATGGTGCTATGTACATATGGCATTGTGTGCATATTGTACATATGGTGTTGTGTGCATGATTGAACATGTGGTGTTGTGTGCATGTGGTGCTGTGTACGTGTTGTACATGCGGTGCTGTGTGCAGGTGGTGCCGTGTACATGTCGTGCATGTGGCGTTGTGTAGATGTGGTGTCATATACATGTCGTGCATGTAGTGTTGTGTACACATTGTACATGTGGTGTGATGTACATTTGGCGTTGTGTACACGTTGTGCAGGTGGTTCCATGTACATGTGATGTTGTGCACACGTCATGCTGGTAGTGTTGTGTACATGTGGTATTGTGTACATGTTGTACATATGGTACTGGTATACATGTGGTATTATGTGTATATCGTACATGTTGTGTTGTGGTCATGTGGTACTATGTATGTGCATGGTGTAGTCGTGGTATCGTGAAATGTGTATTCGTCATGTTGTAATATGTGTACGTATATGTATTGTGGTGTATTGTAAACTGGGTGTATGTGTATGTGTTGTATGCCGATGTAGGCATATGTATTGTGTTGTATTGTACACCAGGTGTAGGTATATGTGTCATATGTTGGAGCGGGTGCATGTATTGTATGGTGTTGTATGTCGTATGTGGGTGTACGTGTTGTAATGTACACTATGTGTATGTGTAAGTGATTGAAGAGAAGGAAAGGAATTGGGTGCTTTCCGAGTGTGGAAACAGATCCAGTGTGTGTACAAAATAAAAAAGGCATAAGTAAGGACCAATAAAGTATAAATATAGATATTTTATTTCAGTTTTATTATGCATGAGATCTATGATTCCTGTTTATGATGAATATGTGATTTATGATTATGGTTTACAATGATTGCATGTGATTCATGATTTTTATTTATGATCATTGTGTTTTGAGCTAACTATATGTGATATATTTATACATGATGAATTGATAAAACAACTAGTTTGAATAGTGTGACAGGAAGTGAACAAGATTGCAAGTGTACCTCATTGACGAGATACCAATGAGGTATGATTTGAATTTATTTGAATTTATTTTGAATCCAATGGAAGTTATGTGCTTGGTACATGAAGCATGGAAATTCCCGGTTGGGTGGTTGAAACCGATTGCAAGCATTAGCAACAACAACAAAAAGAAGTGAAACAAGCAACACTGTGTTGGTAATTTACTTCAGGAGTAGGGCCATTGTGGGACACTAGTACCAAATAGTGTCCATTGATTTCCACATGCATGCTATTACTGGTATGATGGTTTTTAGGGAGGTATATGCCTTGGCTTTTTGACCTTTCAATGCGAGGAAGCCTTGCCAAGGGATGGACTTCTGAGGATGGGGGTGCCAACGAAACTTGGAAGATGAGTGACTACACATAAGGGGATTGACGAATTGCCCGAGGGACTGTGTAGCAGAGAAGAGAAGGTCAGGGATGCATTTTTTTTGGTCATTATAATTTCTAGATGGAATGAGATTCATATTGGGAGTGTGCGCTAGAATAATGAGATTGTAACTGTTCATTGAGGGTATAGTAGCATAAGTTTGTAGCATTGGACATTGGATGAAACTTTGACTTTAACTACAGATTCTGGACTTCTTGGAAAGGAGGTGAATCATGATATTACTTTGAGGGAGGAGGTGCGAGCCTCTAGATTCCCTTGTTGCTAAAATGGGCATCATATCCTTTTATTTGCTGGTTGAGAAAATATGTATATGCGTATATGTGTATATCATTATAAATATTATATTGAGATGGGTTATAAAGCTCCACATATAGTATGGCTATTTGTTGGTTGAAGCAAATGTGCATGAGTATATGTAGTTGTTATTGTAAATACCGTAATGAGCTTTGTTATAAAGCTCTAGTAAACGGTATGATTGTCATGTTTCAACATGATGCCATTGTAAATAGTGCAACGAGCTGTGTTATAAATCTCCATGGGAAGTATGTTTTGTTTTCAACAATTTTCTGGTTTATAGGTGTGATTGAACACCATGGATGGTGTTCCCCCAAGGGGGAGAGTTATGTAACATCCCTGGTGAAAATTCCATGTAAAATGTAATAAAGACAAAAATAATAACCATGGTTGATGGGACACCTATTCCAAGCTGAATGGTGGGAAAAAAATCCTAGCAGGTGTTCATTTCAGTTATTATGTCTAAAGGAAATCGGCAAAGGCTATGGCTAAGGCATTAAAGAGGAATTTTTTTTTTGGCACATTTATTTTGAAAATAATGGAAAATAGGAGAAAAGGAAGGTGAAAGGTCAGAGGTTGCATGTGAGGAGGAAAATAATGGAAAATGAAGAAAATAGAGGCCTCATTAATAAACAGGCTTCTGGGGATTAGTTGGAAGCTTTTGCAATATTTTTATCACACTTGTGGCTCTCATTATATTATCTCTCTCTCTCTTTCTCATACTCTTGGATACTTAGAGTATTCTTGAATCACTCTTGGAGAGTGTGCCATTTTTGGAGATTTGGATCAAGAAAGAAAAGGAAGAGCAGTAAAGTGCAAGAGGAAATCAAGATCAACATCTATAGCAAGTTATGAGTGCAGGTATCGAGTTGCATGTATGTTTTCCTCACTAGTTTTGGCATGCATGGTGTATGCATGTGGATTTTCTAGCCATTCCATTTCTTGGATAGTCGTTGTGGTGTGGTTTTATTTCCATTGATTATTTCCTGGTTGGTTCTCATGATTCCTTTAGCTGTGGGTTGAGTTATTAGTTCTTGGATCCTTGGTTGGACAAATCCTCTGGAGCCTGACAAACAACTGTGGGTTGAGTTACTAGTCCTGGAGCCTTGGTTGGAAAAATGCTTTGGAGCCATAGGTGGGTTGAGTTACTGGTCTGGAGCCTTGGTTGGACAAAAACTTTGGAGCCCAAAAATAACTGGGGTTGAGTTACTAGTAATGGAAGCCCTGTAATAGTTTGGGTTGAGTTACTAGTCCTAGAAGCCTTGGTTGGAACAAAAAATCTGGAGCCCTTGAAAAATTTGGATAGATACCAATCCATGATGGTTGTGATGTCCGAACGTGAGGTGTAATCACTGGTTGAGGGTTTAGGTGGTTTTGCCTCTAGAAGCCCCGGATTAATTGTGATTGATGCGTTTGATGATTCCCACATTCATGCTTAGAATATGGCATGGGGGTGATTGGCTGAAGTGAGACTTGGCTCAACCAATCTATGGTTGGGTGGAACATGGAAGTCTCATCTCCGATTGTTTTTTACATTCAGTAATGAAGAGCTCATTCCTTTGGTATTTGGTATGCAAATATATTGGTTTATGTATGGATTTTATTTTTGTTGTATCCATTATACTTCTATTGTTATTCTGCTGGTTATGAGCATGAATTTTTACAGTGATGATGTATGGATATATCCATGTTTTTACTTGTAAATGAATGCATAATGTATCTATGTTCATAGATTGTATTGCAGCTAATTATGTAAGGAATGAATGCTTCTTACCGATTCTCATATAAGTATGAGACCCCTATGTTTAAATCTATTGTCTACACCTATAGATTCAATGTTTGTGACATGTTTAACAAAATTCCTGTCATGGCTTGGAGGGGTCCAGATGAGTTCTTGTTGATGTTATTGCTTCTGTATATTTGTTATAATGTTATTTATCATCCCCTAAGTGATCACCTCAAACACTAGAATAAATATGAGGGTAGTTACTGTAGCAAATGTTGCATTCACAATAGAGGCACAAGAAAAATTAGAGTACTTTCTCAATGATAATTCCAGGTTGAGAAGATATTTGGATGCGATGAAGCAACAAGTAGAACATCTCGCGATAGAGCACCAATGCCGCAAAATGGAATTCATCCATGCTTGAAGAGTTGGGACCAATGGAGGATACCATGGAACGACTATATGACAAGATGATACTAATACAATAGGTCATGGCTCCTCTAATTGGATTTTAGAAGAATGGAAAGGAAGTGGTGAAGCTCTTAAATATAGCAACCAGAGAAGTTGACCAGATGCAGCAGTGGACTTCCAAATATCTAAATGCCCAGGAGCATTTGGAAAAGAAGGATAAGCTCTCCACACAAACAGATAGAGTGCACAACTTATCCTTCTTTAGGTGGAGAGCTTATCCTTCTTTTCCAAATTCTCCTGGGCATTTAGATAGAGACTCCACCTATATAATTACTTGCATTTGGGAGCACATTCGGTTAACACTATGGCTACATATATTGACTGCATAATGGGTTTGAGTCTCTTACACAGAAGCACAGGATGCCTTCCATCAGATCCCTTGAAGCAATCAAATTAAGGGAGGTTGACATTCAAGAGATCATATATTAAATTAAACAAATCAAGTAGGTAATAGAACATGAATGCTTGGAAGTGACAAAAGATTTTATTCAACATTATTCCTTTGCACCATTCAAAGTACACATGAATCTTTCAAGGTTGTGGAATAGTGTCTATTCAAGCTCTAAGATCATACTATCAGAAGCATTGGAGGTGAGGGAGTGCTACAAAAGATAATTTCCAAACTGGATTGAAGCCATCACAAAGGAATTCAGAGAATGGCACACTTATATCACAAATGAACTCCATGATGAAGCACATGATCTATCCATTTGATGAGTTTTGTCTTTTAGCAGTTTTTTCTTATTAGGCCACCATATCATGTGTAAATTGTATCATTTAATAAATGTATGTAATGAAGTCCAAGGGACACAAGTGGAATATAAATGGCCACACTTTGGAATGTAATGAGTCATATTAGAATATGAATAGTCACATAAGTCAAAGAGTCACGAGAAGATCAAGAGTCATTGTATTTGTTATAAATATTTCTTGATAACTTAAGCAAGGGTCTTTGTGGGACTAGGATTTTGCTTAGATTTTGGAGGTCTAGCCTTGGTTTCTCTTGTACTGCATAACAGATAGATTATCATTTTGAGAAGAAATTTTTTGTTGAAAATGGAAACAAGAAGAGGCTTCTAATTTAATTTTCCCTTAATTAAATTAGAAGGAAATTATGATTCCACATCACATGAAAAATTGTACGAGTTAAATAAGTTAGGAAGACTTATTTGGTTAATTAATTCGAGTTGAGGGTCAAATTAGAGGCATGTAGAGCATCTCCTACATTATAGGAGCCCTGGTTGAGTTTATTTTGAGTTGTAATTAATTAACTCAATTTATTTGAGTTAAAATTAGTTTAACTAGTTATAACTGATGGAGTAACTTGAGATAGGTCATAGTGTGAAAATTATATTTAATTCACATGCAGTGATCAATCAGATAACTGATAATTTACTCATAAATAAATCATGCATGTCAGTTATGAGAAAGACCCAGTTGAGATTGGAGTTAAAGGGAAGTGTACTATTAGTTGTATAATCATCCAATTGTATAGGTGGTGCATGGAGTTAGAGGAAGACCTTATGTATTGCAAAATCATTATTGTGGAATTTCCTTGCTAATAGGGGCCTAATTCCCAAGGAATTTGCACAAGGAAATATGGATCCATGAAGCCAATAAATTGGTTAAGTATTGAACCACGCTTGCCTAGGAATCGATGAGACAAATAGAGATAGTGCAGAGGTTTCTCATGAAGAGAAATAACATTGTAATGTTCTCATATTAATTGACTTATTCAATATACATATAGCAGGGTTTTTAGCTAAGGCTTTCCCCAAATAAATATTTGAGTTGTACGATTGAAATTATTTCTCTTTCTTGTTCATGTGATTTTGCAATCGTAATTGGTTGCCGCAAGTTGTAGAGTAGATTCAAGTATTTTTTGTTAGCATATTACAAGATCAATTGAAAATACGTGGATTTTCTACAGTTGTGGCTTCATCTTCCACTATTGGATATAGTGTTTCACTCATATAACAATGCTCCTGGGATCTTAAACCTATAATAAAAATCTGTATGAGTCGACATTCCTTCACATATGTATCATGTATATAGTTGGACTATTCTAGTTATGTGTATGGTATAAGTTGTTTTATTTAGATGATAAGTCAATGAACTATTTCGTTGCTTGGTTATGGATGTTATTGAATGAATTTTGTTATGTTTTAACGATTGTTTTTTATTATGTGGAATAACATACATGTACACAACATGTCTTTCTCTTTACCCGAGACCCCCCCTTTAGGATAGTACTATTACTTTTTTAACCAGTGGCTCGTTGACCCAATGGGCTTGCTACACCAAATGTTGTGAGGTCTAGTTGGGACTTTACATCGGGGAGATCCCATTGAAATGTTGGAGGAATCCAACACTGTCAATAATTCCTTAGCATCCTCTTATGTGATGTCACACAAAGACATAACTATTAGACAAAACAAAGCACAAATGCATAGTATAAATTATTACCTTGGCTGGTTGTTATGAGTCTTGGTGCAAGGCTAGCTAAAACATCACACCTCAAGTTAGCATGTCCATTAACAACAATAATCATATCAAAATCGGTACACACATACTATATGTATATATTAAAATTAAATTCCACTAGCATCATATATCATTGATCAATATGACTATAATACTCTATAAATGGTCCTAACACCTTAATGTATAGTGCTAGAGCCCTAACTCATTTCCAGAGGGAAGATATTGAATGTTTAGCTCTGATACCACTTTGTAATGCTCCCTTACACCCCCTTGGACCTTCCAAACTATATGTTGGGTGTGGAGCCTGATTATCTTGTTTACTTTGTATCATAGCATTGGACCCCTGTACCTTAAAAGGGGCGGCAACGCCGCCCGTAATTGATTGCTGTCATGGGGGGTCCAGGGGGGGCCGGCAGCGCTTTTCGGAGCCCCCCCCTAGCAGGGGTTTTCGGGGGCAGCGCCCCTGAAGCTAAAAACATATGTAAAATTTCCTTGTAAAAGTATAGTAATTTCTAGTCAATCTGGGCCGTTCATTAGGAAAATTATCTGACGGTAGAAGTTATGTTTAGATTAGGGTTTTTTGCCCTAGAAGGAAACCTCTGTATATATGAGGTTCTTGGTATTGCTACCAGACATGTGTGTATTCTCGGAGCGAGAAACAGAGAGGGAGACTGTGAGAGAGAACATAGGATATTACAACGGATCTGCTGTAGGTTTTGTCTCTTCATTTTTGCTGGATAATAGAAAGGAAGGACTGGCTGTTCGGAATGGACGTAGCCAAAACTGGGTGAACCACGTATATCTGTGTCTCTCTATTTTTATGTGTTTTGTGTGCTTGTATTTTTCCACATATTTTATGTGTTGCATTGCTCCATAATATTTAATTTTCTAACAATTGGTATCAGAGCCGAAGGTATATTTGGCTGATAAACTCGCAGGAAAGAAGGGTTCCTGGTTCGAGTGGGAGCAATCGCAGACGATGGTAAGTTCAGGGTCGAGAAATTTAACGGCCAAGACTTCTCGCTGTGGAAGATGCAGATGGAAGATTATCTGTATCAAAAATATCTATACCTACAATTGAGCGGAAAAAAAAAGAAGCTGGTGGCCATGACAAACGTGGAATGGAACATTCTCGATCAAAAGGCACTCGGAACAGTACGGTTGTGTCTTGCGGCGTCAGTCGCCTTCAATATTTCGAAGGAAACAATAACAGAGGGTTTGATGCAGACGTTGGCAAAAATATATGAAAAACCCTCAGCCTCAAACAAGGTATTTCTTATGAACCGACTATTTAATATGAAGATGTCGGAAGGTGGATCTGCTATACCATTTAAATGAATTTAATACACCATCACCGCTAAAGTTCGTAGGGTAAACTTTCGAAGGATGAAGTAAACCACTGGCTTTGTGCTCATTTCCAGAGAGTTGGAATGGTTTAGTAATGGCCATTAGTAACTCTGTCTCTGGATCTAGTACTTTAAAGTTTAATGATGTTGTTGGTGCTATCCTTAGTGAGGAAATGCGACGGAAAAGCTCCGGTGAGACATCAGGTAATGCTTTGAGTGCAGAGTCTAGGGGAAGAAGAATGGAAAGAGGAAAGAGCTCGGGATATCGTAGTAAATCAAGGAAAGGCAGATCCAAGTCCATATCAGGGATAGTGTGCTGGAATTGCGGAAAGAAAGGACACCTAAAGAAAGACTATAGATCTCGGAAGGGAAAAGAAGGAGACACACAGCAAGAAAACAATCATGAAGCAAATGTGACAGGTGATGTGTTACAAGATGCTTTGATTCTTCCTTTCGAAAATGTTACTGATTCTTGGGTTGTAGATTCAGGGGCTTCATTCCATGCCACACCTGATAAGAAATATTTTCATGACTATGTTCAAGGAGATTTTGGACAAGTTTGTTTGGGTGATGATAAACCTTGTAAAATTGTTGGAATGGGTAAAGTTATTGTAAAAAAATAGAATGGAAACCAATGGATACTAAAGGAGGTAAGGCATGTTCCAGATCTGAAGAAAAATCTGATTTCATAGGGCAGTTAGGCAGTGAAGGTTGTGTGACAACTTTCACAGATAAAACTTGGAAGGTCACCAAAGGAGCACTGGTAATAGCAAAAGGTGAAAAGGTTGGTACATTGTATTTATGCAATGGTATTTCTAACTTTGTTAATGCTTTAACTTCCAAAGGAGCAGATGCAGGATTATGGCATCATAGGCTCGGACACATGAGTGAGAAGGGAATGAAGATTCTTCACTCAAGAAATTTGTTGCCAGGTTTGAAGAATGTTGATTTGGATTTCTATGAAAATTGCATTTATGGAAAACAAAAGAGAGTCAGATTTCTCAGAGTTGGGAAAGAAAAGAAGAGCGAAAAATTGGAGCTTGTGCATACAGATGTATGGGGACCTGCTCAGGTATCATCTCTCGGTGGCTCTTGTTATTATGTTACTTTATTGATGATGCAACTAGAAAAACATGGATTTATTGTATTCAGAATAAATCTGATGTATTTGATACTTTCAAGAAATGGAAAGCTTTGGTTGAGATTGAGACAGGAAAGAAGTTGAAGTGTCTCAGATCAGACAATGGAGGTGAGTATTGAAGCAAAGAGTTTGATAGGTACTGTTCAGAGCATGGAATTCGTAGAGAGAAGACAGTTCCAAGAACACCACAAGAAAATGGTGTGTCAGAAAGGATGAACAGAACAATCATAGAGTGTGCAAGGTGCATGAGATTGCATGCAGGATTGCCTTTACAATTTTGGGCAGATGCTGTAGATACTGCTGTTTATCTAATAAACAGAGGGCCTTCAAGTTCCTTGGATGGTGGTATTCCAGAGGAAGCATGGACAGGTAAAAAGGTAGACTACTCTTTTTTAAAGCCTTTTGGTTGTGAGGCCTTTGTCCATATTAATAAAGAAAATAGAACAAAGCTTGAGGCAAAATCAAAGAATGTACCTTTATTGGATATGGTGCTAATGATTTTTGTCATCGCTTATATGATTATGAAAATCACAAAATCATTAGGAGCAGAGATGTAATATTCAATGAAAAGGTCTTGTATAAGAATCAGTTGCAGGAAAAGAAACACGAAAAAGAAAGCAAGGAATACACGGTTCTTGACGAGATAAATGAAAAAGTAAAGGTGCCTGAAAATAATAATAATCAACAACCACAACAACATCAACCACCACAACAGCAACATGCACCTCAAACACCTGAAAGTGGTGTTAGAAGATCTACCAGGATAAGTAGACCCCCTGAACGATACTCTCCTTCATTATATTATTTATTGTTGACTGATTCTGGTGAACCTGAATGTTATGAAGAAGCAATTCATGTTGAAAGCAGGAAGAAGTGGGAGCTAGCCATGGAAGAAGAGATGGACTCCTTAATGCATAACCAGACTTGGGACTTAGTCAGGTTGCCTGCAGGTAAAACTGCATTGCAGAATAAATGGGTTTACAGGCTGAAGGAAGAAGATGGAGGAAAACAAAGGTACAAAGCTAGACTTGTGGTGAAGGGGTTTGCACAGAAGAAAGATATTGATTTTGATGAAATATTTTCTCCTATTGTTAAGATGAATTCAATCAGAACTATATTAAGTCTTGTAGCAGCGGAAGATTTACATCTTGAACAGTTAGATGTAAAGACAACATTTCTCCATGGAGATTTGGAGGAAGAGATATACATGCAGCAACCAGAAGGATATGAGGTAAAAGGGAAAGAAAAATTGGTGTGCAGGTTAAATAAGAGCTTGTATTGTTTAAAACAGGCTCCAAGGCAATGGTATCTAAAATTTAACAAGTTTATGTATGAACAAGGTTATACTAGATGTCACTCTGATCATTGTGTTTATCTAAAAAGGAAAAATTATGGCAGCTATATCATATTGTTATTGTATGTAGATGGCATGCTTGTTGCAGGGTCGAACATGCAGAAAATAAATGTGCTCAAAAGAAAATTAGAAAATTCATTTGCAATGAAGGATTTGGGAGCTGCAAAACAAATCCTTGGTATGAGGATAACTAGAGACAGGAAAAATCACAAATTAACACTGTCTCAGAATGAGTACATAGAGAAGGTGTTGAAAAGATTTAATATGCAGAATGAAAAACCAGTTAGTACACCTTTTGCTAGCCATTTCAAAATTAGTAAGGAGATGTGCCCCAAGACCCAAGAAGACATGGATTATATGTCTAAAGTTCCATATGCATCAGCAGTTGGAAGCTTAATGTATGCAATGGTCTGCACAAGGCCTGATATTGCACATGCAGAAGGAGTTGTAAGGTGCATAATAATAATCCAGAAAAGAACATCGATGGCAGTAAAAAGGATTCTCAGATATTCGAGAGGTACCACAAATCAAGCATTATGCTTTGGTGGTTCAAACATTGCTCTACAGGGATATGTTGATGCAGATATGGCAGGTGACAGAGATAACAGGAGGAGCACTACAGGATATGTATTTACTGTAGGTGGAACAGCTATCAGTTGGGTTTCAAAACTCCAAACTGTTGTTGCACTTTCAACAACCGAAGCCGAGCATGTTGCTGCTACAGAGGCTAGTAAAGAAATGATTTGGTTACAAAGGTTTATGGATGAAATGGGTAAGAAACATGATATGGGAACACTATACAGTGATAGCCAAAGTGCTATTCATCTTGAAAAAAACTCAGCATTTCATTCCAGGACTAAACACATACATCTCAAGTACCATTTCATACGGTCAGTATTAGAAGATGGAGAGTTGAAGCTGGAAAAGATACACACTAGCTAGAATCCTGCAGATATGCTAACAAAAGTTGTAACCAGGGATAAACCGAGAACATGCTCTGTTTCAGTTGGTCTTCAAGGATGACGATGAAGATGAGGAATATCCAGGTCCAAAGAGGAGTCATTTTCTAGAAAATGAAGCAGCGATGGAGTTGCTACAATTAGTCTCCAAGTGGGAGATTGTTGGATGTGGAGCCTGATTATCTTGTTTACTTTGTATCACATCATTGGACCCCTGTACCTTAAAAGGGGTGGCAACGCCGCCCGTAATTAATCGCTGCCATGGGGAGGATTTGGGTGGGGGCCGATAGTCATGACTCCCGGCGTGGCTTTGCGTCGCCCGGCTAAAACAGATGTAAAACACTGCCTTGTAAAAAAGTGCATAGTAATTTCTGAACACTGGCTGCTCATTAGGAAAATGATCTCGACTAAGAGAAGTTATGTTTAGATTAGGGTTTTTTGCTCCTAGACAACCCCCTCAGATAGGAGGGTATTGTATCAAGGTCAGAAGGTGTGTATTATCTGAGCGAGAAACAGAGAAACCGTGAGAGAGAACAAAGGATATTACAAACTAGATTCCCGCGGCAGGTTTTGTCTCTTCATTTTTGCTGGATAATAGAAAGGAAGGACTGGCTGTTCGGGGTGGACGTAGCCCAAACTGGGTGAACCACGTATATCTGTGTCTCTTTGGTTTTATGTGTTTTGTGTGCTTGTATTTTTCCGCATATTTTATGTGTTGCATTGCTCCATAATATTTAATTTTCTAACACTATATGAGAGGTGATACTTTTTTCTAACCTTACCTCCATAGTCCCATCATGGACACATGGTTACACAATTTATCTTTTATCAACTTCATTAAAACTTAGAATAAATATTACCATTGTATTTGATTCGTCAATAGCTTTAAGGAAATATAATTTTGATAAAAAATATAACTTTCAAATCAAAATTTATGGAAATTTAAAGTTTTTCCATTTAACCATTTCCAAGTCAATAAGGTACTGCCATGTGCCACCCACGGGGTACCCACATGGAACCCACGTGGTAACCCCACCTAACCGAGGTGCTCCACAACATCAAATTTCTACCCTACGTTGTACCCTATGACATGTCATCATGGCATATGCCACATCGAATTTCATAGGACCCATTGAAACAACCTTGATTGGGTTGTTTGGGGTTCGGGCCCAAATTTCCTATACCTTCATCAACATGAACAAGTTAAGGACTTTGGGATCCAAACACCCTCAAACTCACACTAGGGCCCTGAACGATTTTCAAGCCCTAAACAATGATGGGCCCCACAAAGGTTCAACCCTGAACTACATTGGGATCATATAGGTATTCAGCCATCCAGGTTGTTCCATCATGATCTCTTAGTTCTTGTCCCAAATCTTGAACTCTTGAAGTGCTATGGGCCCCACCTAGCTCTATATTTTTTTTTGTAAGTTTTTGTTCGTTTATTTGGGTTGCACTCTTAGTTTTAATATTTAATATTATTTTTTCTCAACACTTGGAAGATTGTGCCCCTCTATTAAGTCTCTCTCAATACTTCGAGAGTTATGGCTATCTCTCTTGAGATTTAAATATTATTAAGAAACTCATTGGCTCTCTCACACACAAGCAATTGCTCTGCCTTCCTTTTCTCATTGTTACAATGAATTTACTCGCCTAATTGTGGACTTACACCCTTAATTACCATCTCGAATTTCCTGCACTCTAAGCATCCAACCACCCATTAATTAACAATGGTACACAAGCGCACCCATTCTAGAATAAACACAACCATTATGTCAGAGAATAAGAACTGATATTTATCATAAGAATGACAAATAGTACTAGGAGCATGAAGCCTCCTATTGGGATCCAAGTGGGACTTGGGTTTAAGTAGAAGATGAAATGTAATTGAAAATGACATGTAAATGTAAATGAAATGAAATGAAATTCAAATGCCATCAAATGTGAATTTTTAATGGAGGTAAAACTAGTTAATGTTTTCTCATTAAAATATACCCCTCTCATGATTATATAATATTTTAGGGTTAGGGGTTTTGGAGAGCACGTAATAGGATTATAATTTGAGTCTCTCTTGAGGGTTTTTGCATACAAGGGTTTTAGTGCGAGAGAATAGATTTGGAGGTAGTGAAACCTCCCTGCCGCCATGGTAGGAAGGGTCTCCTTATTATGTAACTTGTGTTTTTGTTAATGAGGAATTTGGATTCCAGCTAGTATTTTTTTTGCAGCGTTTTTTTGTCCATTTTTATGTTTTTAATTTCAATAGTTGTGTTGCGTTATTTACTTTGTTGTTTAGATTAGTTTTTTTCTTGTGCATTCTTCTATGTTAAATTTCTATAATTTATTGTTTTCTTTTTATTGGACCTCCCAGACAGAGAGTTTGCCCAAAAAATTGCACCAACCAAGAAATTCCTGGTTCCCTCTTTAGTCGAGTTGCAGCAGCGGTGGAGAAAATCCCAGGTGGTTGAACTTGTGGTCACACAAAGGTTTTGGGCTTGGCAAACTTGTAAATTTGGGAAGAACACCAAATTATTAAATTCATGGTTGTAAATTTTCTAGGTTCATGGTGATTTCCCATGTCTTGGAAACCACCAGTTCCTTGTAAAACATGAAGATCATTTCATTTCCTATTCGCCTCTATAGTGCACATCTTCATAAATCTATTAGAAACTGAAATAATTTGATTCTTGGGGGTCATGGGACCATGTGAATTATCTAGGTTAGCGACGTTAGTATTATGAGTGTTATCATCATTATTTTCGAGTATATTACCTCTTGTTATCACTCCACCAGATTCCTAAGGCTGAAGAAGGAATCCCAATAGAGGTAACCATAGACCAAACTTTTTACTTGGTATGTAGCCCTACCAAGTCAGAGAGGGCTCTCTCCACAAATTTCACGACCAAGAGGGCTGGATCAATTAGGTTTTAGGCTAGCTATGAAATGCATAAGGGTTTGATTTCATTTCGATTGGGTTGGGGTGCTGGATGAGGATTAGGTCAAGGGGACTAGGTCAGGGAAAATGAGATGGAATTGCAGTCCATTTGATGGGGAAAGGTAGGTAGAAGGTTTAACACTTAAATGTGATTTAGTGATATGGTTTAAGACTGATAAGAATCTAGGAAAAGCATAGGAGATGTATTCTTTCTAAAAAGAAGAAAATGGACAAATTATGACAAATTTCCCAAAACAGAGCATGAAAAACATGTATTCTGCCTGTAAACTTGAAATTTATCATATAATAGACATGAAATGTTTATGAGCTTACAAAACATTCATAAAAATGATCACAAATAAAAAAAAATGCCAAACATTCATACCACATGAATCCCAAGGAAATAGCTGCAATTCTTCATTAGTTTCAAGCCAAACTGATTAGACTTGATCAATACACTAGCATCCAAACTGATTCCAACCCTTTCTAAGAGTGAAGAAAGGGAAGATATAGACATCAAAACTACATTCTATCATCCTCAGGGGTCAAATTCCTGATTTGAGGATGAGATCCACAAAAATATGAACTGATAGCTAGAGTGTAGGGAGCTCTAAGTGACTCCTCCCTAATTAAATTGAAACTGATTCATTTGAATTTGATGATTACATTTACATCATTAATATACCCCTAGTTAACTTATCCATATCATAATTACATTTACCATGCTTAATTACATAGGTGAATTCATCCATTTCTAAGATAAAAGTTAAATTTTCGATGAAATTTCAAAAATATCAGCAAACTGTCAAACACGCCCTCTCTTTGCCGGGCGTGCCCTCCCTTTGGTAAACACGCCCTCCATCTTGCAGGCTGTTTTTGACTGGGTTGCAGGTGTCCAAATTGGCTCCAAGATGGTTTTTTGGAAAGCCCTTCAAGTCTAGTTTCTGAATATGTCTTTAGTTCTCAAAATGAAGCTCATTTTCCCTATACAAACTCAATCATCCCAAGACTTCTCAATGCACAGCGCTAGGGCCAAAAATGAGGCAGAAACATGATTTTTTGGTGGTTTTTTTCCTATTTCACCTACTAGTTTTGTACACCAAGGCTTGAAAAGTGGGTTTCTGAGATTTTTTGACCATTTTGCATCCAATGGTGGTGGTCTTTTTCTCAAAATATGGCTAAAAAAAGAGCGCAACTCCAAGGGCGTTGCGCGTTTGACACTTGTCTCTGTGACCTGACTGTCCAAAAACTCAATAAAAACACAAAATTTGAAAAAATGACCCAAAACTCTTCAAAATTGTTCAAATGGTTTTTGATGATGTGTTTAGGCTTGTAGTGAAGCCTCTTCAAGGATATCCAATTTAATTTTATCTTCTTTCATGGTCAAAGCCTCAATTTGTTTATTGGCTCATTTGAGCTTGGCCATTGTAAATTTGTCCTTTTGGGCATAGTGTTTGACCTTCCTCTTCAATATGTCATTGTCTCTGTTTACCTTCTCCAAAAGTTTCTCTAGGTGCTTATTTTCTCTATCAAGCTAGAGCTCTTTTCAACCCTCTAGTTCTAGGTCTACCTCTTGGTGCTTGTTCTTCTTGTTATTCAAGCAAACCATACTTTTCAAGTATCTCATATAGAAAAAATTTGGCCCTTTCTGCCTCGCTTTGAGCTGTGATGTATTTCACCTCATAAATGACATGTTTTGTCTTCAACTGCTAGTTCTCCTGCTCAAGGAAGTTTATGAAAAATTTGGACCTATCAAGATTAGTTTGGAGCTATCTAATCTTGGCATCCTTTCCCTTGATTACTACACCGATGTCCTCATCATCATCATGCTTATTGTTGAAGAGGTAAATCCCCTCTGCGGACAAAGCGATCCCTACTAGCCCAGATTGGGTCTAGCAACAATCAAGTCACGCAATGACGTTGGTTCCTAGTTACAAAAATACAAGGATTGCGATAAGTAGCCTACCTCAAATCCCACGCAATTTTCGTTGAAGAAAAGATGACGTTTCCTGTCCCTCACTTGACAGATCATGATCCTTCCATTCGACATGTCTGGACACCTGTACACATGAAAGGAAACAACAACATACAACTAAAATCTAAAGCATGTAACCATATATCAGTCAGAGAGGATATAATTCATTGCATTACATAAATAAATGAACACATGAATGGAACCATAATCAGAGTCGCTTATATTATAAATGACAAAAGGGAGATTACAACTAGATGCTCTGACGCTATGATCTTCCTTCGCTGGAGCTGACAGTGGAGCGTGTCTCAACAAAGCTTGTCGGGGATCTGGACGAAGCCCTCTCTCTTCGGCTTGGCTCTCAAAGGTTGCTCGGCTATAGTTTCCTTCCTACAAGTTCATCTAGCTTGCTAATGGAGAAGGCAAGCTTTTATAGATGGAGGAAAGGAAGTTGGGATCCCTATAATCATGGGATAGGCCCTATCTCTAAGGAAGCATCCATGATAGGTGGAAAACCACTTCCTATACATGGAGATCCGAAGGCAAACCACTCAACTCCCTTTGATGATTCATTTAGGAGTTTGTTGAAACCAAAATTCCTCCATTTATTTTTAAAAAACATCCCTTATTAAGCTTGGTGCGAGTGAAGCACAGAGATAGTGCGCCAGTTGGCGCGCCCTCTATGGTTAATTTCCCCCATTGGCGCAAGGGCTGAACTGGCTAATCACGCCAAGGCTAAAACATCTGTTTTTAGGGTTTTTCAGAGGAAATGTTCTTCAGGGGAATGTTTGTCCTTATGCAAGGGGATTCCATGAAGGTGATTTCAAGTCATTTTACTGCTCACAGGTCACAAGAATAGCCCTCCAATGTGCGGGACGCGGGATTACAGGGACGGTGACAAAATGTTGTGTAACAGATGCCCCCTAAAGCATGAGGTTCAAGAGAGAGGGAGGGGTGAAATTCTTTATGAGAACGCGCCCAAATGAAAACACTGCCATTGGAAAACCTGCGAAGACAAATACAACTGATATCTCAAATACATGATGTGTGGTATGGGCACAACCATCCATAATAAAGTATACAATAATCGGGATACAAGGTATGGACGTAGCCATCCAGTAAAGAAGGATCAACAAGTAGAATTAGGTATGGTCGCAGCTATCCAATCATATGAGTCATGTAACCAATCATGATAATCCACAACGAATCCGTAGCCTAGATTTCATCAGACAAA
Organism: Pinus albicaulis; assembly: GCA_034641835.2. Classification (NCBI taxonomy): domain Eukaryota; kingdom Viridiplantae; phylum Streptophyta; class Pinopsida; order Pinales; family Pinaceae; genus Pinus; species Pinus albicaulis. The sequence goes on from CM076572.1 coordinate 1,046,630,335, forward strand.
ATTTAGGGTCTTGCGCTCCATCTCGACCCGAACAGAGTACAAGTCCAAGCATGTGAATAAGTGAGCTCAAGTCGAACATGCAAGAACATCGTTTGATTACCACCCAATAATGAAAGCCGTTAACAGACGCGAGAGGAACCACCAATAATGAGGATGGCCCTCAAGGTACTATAGGTACAATCCACGAAATGCGAACAGTGAGCTGGCGTCGAACACCCGCAGAATCATCCGATCGAAGGCCAATAATGAAAACCTTGCGTCGAATGCGAAGAACTTGCCATTGAGGCATGCAGGCTCCAAGGTACCTGAAGGATGTCTCTAGATCAGCTTCCTGGATAATGAGCTGAAGTCGACAGGAAGTGACCTTGATCGAAGGTGGGCCATAGTGTTTCCCACATCATCGACACGAGACAGAGGAACATGATGTTTGCGAATCAAGACCAGTAGAGAATCAGAGGGAGGTTGATAACTGCAGAGGCCAAATTCTCTTGAACATATCGGCGGCATGACAGTGGATTTGGCAGTATTTGACATCAAAGGATCTGAGGTCATGATGACATGGCAAAGAGCATATGAGCGGTCAAACAGGATTACCCAAACCCATGGACGCAAGCAGAAAATGAGATGAGATGTCCCCAACCCGACACGAATGCAGACAAGTGCCATGTTCAAGAGCAACATACTGCCGACACGACGGTGGTACTGGCTCCATTTTCCCCACCATTTCTGGCAAGTACCCCAAATATTTTTGGAAAAAAGCTTGAAGGGGATAGCATATGCTTGTGATATAAGTTTGTCCTTCGGACAAATCCAACCTAGTACATTTAACAAGCCCTAGGAAGAAGGAACTCGAGTAACGTCATTACGACGGAGTCCGATGTCATCAGGTTTTAACGAGTCTGACAAAGGAAGAACTCGACGTCTTTTCATGTTTTTAGAGTTTGAAAAGACAGCGGAAAAGAAAACTCCAACAATCCCTTTTCATAGATAGTCCCACAGATCCGAAAAGGTAGAAAACTATATCTGAGAGAACCTCCTAGTCGCGATAGGCTATGGTATTCCTTTTTCGTAAATAATCTATCCCAGCCCGAAAAAGGGGTAAACGTATACTGGGTAGATGTCGTTTCGCAGCCAATTTAATGAGTTCAAAATGACAAGCGACTCGGCAATCTTTTCATTTTTAGAGAGTCAGAAAAGAGCTGAAAGATGACTCCAGTAGTGACTTTTTCATGTTTTTACCGGGTCCGAAAAAGTATAAAATACAACTCGTGTTGTCATTGTAGTCGCATGAAAACCTGTCGCTGCACAAAAAGCAAGCGTAAAACCCATTTTTCGACAAAAATATGATAAAATATCAGAAAAATAAGCTTCAAAACCTAATTTGATTTCGAAAAGTTGTAAATATGACCAAATAGTAAAAACATATTTACTTTTTACTTTTTACCTCTTGTGCAAAGCGATAGTGAGTTATTTCCTTGTGATCTTGCGGTGGCGATTGTGGATGATCCGGTGCATCATTCTGAATCCCGTCTTTTCCAGGTAAGAGGCGCTTCCATTAGCTATGTTTTAATGCATATTTCATAGTTTTCCATCGTGATTTAGCATCCCTTAGGGGAGGATTTGAAAATTTAGGGCTCCCACAGTTGGCACGGGTATGAGGCACAAACCCGCTCCAATCAAGCTCTTTTTGCAAAGGGGTCACGCCAGTTGGCGCAACTGTCAGAAAAACAGTTGCACCAACCGCGCAACCTCATTTTCCTCTCAAATTTTACAAAAAATGAACCAATCAATTGGATTTTTGAATGCCCAAGGGATCTTATGATGTGCTTATGACAAATTTGATGCAGGTATAAAGCCACAATGGTGATTGAATGGAAATAAAGGGAGCACAGTGAAGAGGAAGAAATGGAAATGGGGAATGATCAATGGATGAATGCTCTCCGGGATTGCAGATTAAAGAAATTCCTCTTGACACCATGTCTCAGGGAAAAACCTGAATTGTTACAATACTTGATAAGTATCTAGGATGATAATTAAGAGAAGTTTAGGCTTCAAGATAAAGTGCTTGAACTCAAAGTGTCCGATGTCTACTTCATCACTGGATTGTCTTGCAGAGGTCTAGTTACGATCATGATAGGTACTAGGCCTTCTGGTGAAAAGATGTCGATGGTTATGGAGAGAGTGTGCCCAGGGGCACAAACAAGATCAGGTAGCGGCAAAGTTGACATTCACTCTTTTCCCGATCTAGCACTCAGAGTGGTGCTACATACTATTACGCGGGCTGCGGGGTCGCAGGCGCCACATGAGGCTACCAAAACACAACTCCTCTTAGCGTCATAATGTATGAACCCGACATTATTTGATTGGGCTACAGCCTTAACCATGAATATCAAATGACAATTGAATAAATGTAAAAAGGCCAAACTGAATCAGTTTGGATACGGGTCAATCTTGGTATCGTTCATCCTAGAACGGTTACCTATCTTCCAGGGCCAGGGGGCGATAGTCGCAGATCCACCTGTGAGAGAGCCACGGATGGCTCGATGGGCAGAACTGATGCCCAGAGCAGGAGGGGGCCAAAAAATGTCATGGTGGCCCGAGTTCTTTGGATGGCTTCAGCGACAGTTGATTGTCGTAGAGGACTAGCCCTATGCTGGTACTGATTTCACAGGAGACCCAGACCTTCCACTCCCAGAAGGAGAGGACTGGGATGAGGAGTTGGGTAAGACTCTTTTTTATTTTATGGATTTTATGATTATTTTTTGGGTATACATGCATGTTCTAACAATTGATCCTATATGTATGCAGATTTTGGCCCAGAGAGGCCTGCTGAGATGTCATTGATCACGTAGAGGACCCCTCTCGCCCATGACCCTCAAGGCGAGGGGGGCGAGGGGAAAGGGCTGGTTCAGAACTTAGAGGGAATTTCCCGTGGGATTCCTGATTATGCTCGCCTAGCAGATGTCCCTATGGCTTATCAGAGACACATCGTAGGGGTGCATAGTCACCTTCATCGCTTACTGAGGCGGTGCATGCAGTAACATGCTACCATGAGCACCATGCTGATTAGTCGCCTAGGCTTTTCATATGCATATTTTTGAGAGACATGTTATCTCCAGATGTAGCTAAAACATACATGTATATTTTTTGGATTCTATATGATGCACACGCTGTAAACATCTGACATATATATGTATATCTATTTCTGCATGGATCTTTTTCACATATGATGATGTTTTTAATATGTTACGAAAATTTCTAATACAATGTTATCTAATGCATTAGTTACATAATTTGCATAACAAACGACCCAATGGAAAAGTCAAAAGTTCACAAAATGCATCACACCACACATTTTATTTTTACGCAAGCTTAAAAGCACACATGAAAACTACAAGAGATTCGTTCGAAATCTAACAAAACTCGAATTGAACGGGATCGTGTTTCATTATTTTAACAAGGTTGACACACTTAAAAGAACTATCCTCATAGTAGCTTGTTTCATTGTTTTAGGAGCTTGACACAAGAAGAGGAACTATGCTCCGATGAGCTGAAAGGAGGAGGCTCAGGAGGGGGATAAAAAGATACAAAATGCTCGAGACAATTAGACATTGCCCCCAGGCCGGGCATGAACGAGGAACGATGATGTCCATCGCTCCACGATAGATCTTCGAGAGACATAGTCTCCACGATAGCTTCGTCAGACGAAAATAATTCTCTTAAAGGATTGGGTGAATCTATAGCGCCGAGCCAAGGGGATTGAGAATAAACATCAAGAGCCATGCTCAAAGGAGAATTTTCAGTAGGAGGAGGATCTAATGCGGCAACGATCTCGCAATAATTGATTTTAACTGGGGTCAGAGGCATCGATTCTCCAAAAGAGGTAACCTATTCAGGAGAAGGGATGATCCACGGGTCATATGACCTGGAGATCATGTTGACTTGAACAATATTTGGTGGTGGCATGGGAAAAATACCCATGAGAACGGGGTCCTTGAAAATACTAGGTCCTACACTGTCAGGGGGATTAGGAATTTGATCCACATATGGCACGTTGTTCTCGGAGGAGGAGGTAAAGAAAGACAACTGATCAACATTAATAATCTTGCCCTCATGTGGAAACTTCAATAGTCAAAAGAGGGTGGATGGAACACATAGCATGGCGTGAGTCCAACTGTAACCAAGTAGAAGATTGTAGTTGAGTTTGGCATCAACAACTTCCACTTTGACCTTCACTGTCTTACCTTGCAATGTGATCAGTAGACTCACGAGAACACCCAAGGGTTTTGATTCCCTTCCATCGAATGCCTCGAGGGCATTGGGAGATGAAGTGAGGGCTGGAGAGCTGATGGATTTCTAGCAAGCAGATGACATAACGTAGGTAGAGGCACCTTCGTCCACAATGGCTCTATGAATATTGAGGCCGTTGATACCGACTTGTATACCAAGGGCAATTTGGTGCGGAAGTCGAGGGACGAAGTTCTCTAGATTGAAGGTGAGAAGGCTAGAATTGGCAGGATCAATTCCACCGATGGCAGATAACAGAGCTTTTTGATGAGATGGGAAACTTTGAAGCACTTCCAATGTAGACATGGCAGAGGGCGCCTGTGCCAAATCCTCAACAATGCTATAATACTGAGCAGCATGGGCGTTTGGATTATAGGAAGACTTTCGAAGAACACCTTTGGAAGGTGGCTGTATAACGGGTTCAGCACTGGGCTTCTCAATTTCTAAATGACTAGAGGCAGGTGGGGGAGGCGGGCCATCTACAACTTCCTTCCCAGTTGCCTGGCGTGATTTGGAATAATCCTTCGAACGAGTGGCAATAGAAATAGGTGCAACACCATTCATCATGAAAACTTGAGACCCAAACGGTGTAGATGGTGAAGGCTGCTCGACCATCTGGGTCTGTTGAGATGGAAAAGGTTCCTTAAGAACTGCTGGAGTTCCCTTAGAGCCTTTAATAAGTTGACTAACCTTGGATTGTCGTGGAAAATCTTTGGTGTAGTTGTCTTCATCACAGATCAGGCAAGGGTACTTCGGTTTTCATTGCGAACCATCATCAGCACGTGGTTTGGAGGATTATGGTTTAAGGGCATCAGATTTGGCTTTGCCTTTGCCCTTCTTCTTTCCTTTGGAAGTCTTGTCCGCAGGATTAGCCTGGACGACATTGACCTCCGTGGTCTTACCAGAATCTGGAGTAGCGTGAGGAGCAGAATTGTTGGACGAATTCAATTTCTGCTTCCCATTAGAAGAATTACGAGAAGTCTGAGAGATGGAACCAATGACACTGCTAACTGATGGGGTAGCTAGTGCTTTAGAGGTCCCAGGATGCGGGGCATTAGTCAAGATATCATATAACATGCCGGACTGAGAGTACACTAAATCGAGGTACTGGGCACGAGTGATGGCTTGTTCCTCGGCTACACATGCCCCCATAGCAATGTTTAGTGCAATCTTGTTGACAAAGGAGGTAGTGAACCAGTGAGTTAGAAGCTGATCAAAAATGTCAAAATTTATTAGACGAAGACGACGTCTCCACTCATGAATATGATCTGAAATATGAGTGGCTTTGTCTTGCTTTAGACATGTTAGGAGATGCGTCCCGACTTCATAACGAATTGATAACTGGAAATGTGTCAGGAACGCCATAGCTAGATTATTAAAATCTTGAAAAATACTACGGGGTAGTTCTATGTACCATTTAGCAGCAGCGCCAGTAAGAGTGTGCTGGAAAAGATGTAGACGGATCGAGTCATCCACCCAAGAGTTCGAAGAACACCAAAAATGGTAGGTCATGACATGTGCTTGGCGGTCTTCTCCAGATTTGCCTTCAAATTTGGGACAATCACCAGGTACCTTTGTCGGAACTGGAGGCCAATATGGATTATGAAGAATTAGATCATTGGTCAACTTGGATACATCTGGTAATTTCAACGTGGCGAGAAAAGGTAACTGAGGATTAAAAGGCATGCCAAGTCCCCAATAAGGACCTGTACCTGTACTCCAACCTGGTTGAGCATAATTCTACCCCCATTGGTTCTGTCCTGGAGGATTCTGACCATAGGGGGTATAAGATGTATGATTGGGTTGATACGGTTGCTGAAAACCAAGATAAGGGGTTGATAACCAGGGTACTGACTTTGATTATATGTGGGCCCCGTCTAAGAAGTGTATGGATTTGACTGTGGAGTATAGGCATAGCCTGGCTATTGAAGGTCATAACTAGAACCTTGGGGCAGGTTTTAAATCGGTTGAGACTGACCTTGAAGGTAATAACCGCCTTGTGGTCGAACGGGCTGTTGTTAAATGGGACCCTGCGAGCCTGTTAAGTTGGGCGCACAGGCGGGTTCGGTTGTGGCATAGAATAAATCGCTGCTGAGCAAGGTTAACTGGTTGTGTAGGTTGTCCTGGTTGAACAGGTTGACCTAGCTGCACATGCTGCCCTGGTTGAATAGGTTGGCTTGGTTGAACAGGTTGTCCTGGTTGAACAGGTTGACCTGGCTGATGAAGGACACCAGGCTGCCTTGGCTGAGTAGGTTGGATTGATGGCGGGATAGGGCCAGGTTGTGCCTGATAACCAGGTTGACCTGTGACAGGACTATAAGATGGCCCTGGTTGTGCAACATTTGGAACAATTGGAAAATGAGGTTGTTGAGGTTTCACCAACATTTGAGAAGGATGGGTTTGCCCCCCAGGACTGTAAAACAGTCGAGGTTGATACCCTAGTTTCCTTGTGGGTCCTTGAGGTTGCCCTGGCTGGACCACAGGGTGAGGCTGCAGAGGTTGACTTTGAGGGTTGTAAGACTGCCCTTGCGGACCGTACAACAATCCCTGCTGGCCCGAAGGTTGTCCTTGCAGGTCGTATAGATAACCAGGTTGGGCCAAAGGTTGTCCCTGGAAGGGTTTTCCTTTTGGGTTAGAAGGTTTCCCAGCTTGGGCAGATAGAAAACCGTTAATATACTCACAAGCCTCAGGAGCTGGAAAATGAAGAGGGTTTCCTTGCTCATCATATTGATATGGAAATACATAAATCGGGGCACCATCCGGTCCATAATGGGAAAAGTAAGGACGGTTGAGATCTTGAGAGGACTGACCAACCTCGGAGTTTGACGATTGTAAAGACAACTGATACTCTTCAGGAGAAATATTCTCAGGAATAGCAGAAGCTATGTAAACATCTTCAGGAACTGACGAGGTCCTAGCTAACTAAGTAGTGATAGCAGGCGTAGACACAACCACGCAGAAAGTAGGTCTAACAGGTACTGATGTAACGAAAGGAGATGTCGTGAGAGGTGTCGATGGCGACATTCCTAATGAGGGAATAACCAGCCTCGTAGACGAAGTCGATATTCTCATAGAGGCAACAGCGGTCATGACCTGACTTAAAGACCTATATCCAACTAGAAGCGAAGGACCAGGTGGAGACATGACAAAATGTTTGGGGATGTTTTCAGGAAAAAGCTGGTAATATTCACTAGATGTAGGAATTTCCACACTAGGAGAAGGACTGGGTGAGTCCATATCTGACCCTGCCGTAAGATCTTCTAAAAGACGACGAGGACTAGGAGGTATAATAGCATCCAAGAAAGGTGATCCCGATGTAAGAGGAGGGAAGTGTTCCCCTACTCCAAATCCAAACCAAGCATTGGAAAAGGGCCAATTGAAGTCAACTGGTCCACCAAAGGGAAGCTCAGATATAACCGGTCCCCCGTCGGGAAACTCGAATACAATAGGCTGCTGATGCTCAGCAGAGGACTGAGAGACCTCTGATGAATCGTCTATGTAAGGAATACCAGTAGACGAAACTGAGGGTTCGGCCACTGTGACAGTAATGAAAAGAGGAAGAGATCAAAACAAAAGCACACGGGCAAAACCAAGGCAAACAACAACAGGCCGAAAAAATAAATCTCTAAATGGGTGTGTGATCGTAGGTGATTAATTTTACCACATTGAAACTAGAAATTTTACTGTTTCATGTTTTAAGAGTCTAGAAACGAGTAAAAGATGACTCTATCTCTTTCAATTTGGAAACAAGCATGAAAGGACAAGCGCTTGATGATCTTTTCAAATTTAATGAGTCAGAAAAGATCGAAATGACTACTCTGGTAATCTAGGCATATGGGTGTACCAGATATCCATGAACTTCCATATACACCTTGGTTAAAAAATGAAAGAGAATTCAACCAAGAACTTGACGTAGGTGTAGGTAATCTCCTCGAATGCTGTGTCCGGTGAATCATGGGTAAAAGGCGTCAGAATCGGCTTCATACGGATAAAGGATAGCAACTTAATGGGGTATCCCTTTATATACGCGATGGTACAGGGAGCACAAGTCCATACTAGCGCTGTCTAAAGCCAGATGGCGAATGACAGCTACTAGGTTTAATGACGTTGGAACACGTCACTAGCCTAAACCTCTAGATATTTCGTTAATGTTTCAATGTTGCCTTAGGTTAATTGAACAAATTTTAGAGTTGATCTTCAATTTATGTTTCAATTTCAGGCCCTACCGAATGTTGGATCTTCAAAAATCCTCTAAATGCACACTACATGCCACAAAATATCACTTTGTTCAATGAAGAGCTATCTACGGGAGGGATGAGAGCTTTTCAAATAACAACAAAATGAGCACAAAAACATCCACTAATGTCTCTAATGCAAGCTAATGAACTAGAAAACTTCTCTCTTAGAGTTATATAACACTAATAACACGAAAGAACTTTCAATTTTCACTAGACTAATCAAAATGCAAAGAAATTTGTTTTTGTATTTTTCAATGTTTTAGAGCAAATGCACCAAACGAATGAAAAAAATAATGAAGGAACCAATTCGAGAAATGACAGTGAGAGAGCTAAAACAAACAAGTTCACTCAATAAAAACGCACACAATCAAGACCCAAATTGATGGAGAAATCCCTCAAATCGAAGAAGAATCTAAAAAATACTCACACAAACCATGTAATCTAGGCTTGGAATGAGACAAAGTGAAACTTGAATGAAAGAGAGAAAAATCACTCAACTGATGCAATAATACAATGGAATCCAACAAAACGAATGCAAATAAGCGAAAACGAAGTTGACCGGAAAAGCAAGAACCAAAAATTCCCACGGGAGGCTCAGCACACTGTAGCACCTAGAAGCCGTAGGGCTAGAATGAAAAATTGATAGTAAAGGGAAAACAACTGGAGGAAAAGGGCAAAACACATTCAAAAAAGACTTCAAGGCACTCACTCAATTAGAAAAATGACACCAGGACCAGAAATCAAGCTCAGAGAGCCCAAAAGCAAGCAAACCCTAACACCAAACAGAGTTGGTGTGCCTGTTTGGCTGTAATCTGCTCCAAAACAGCGTTGGCGCAGGGGCCTAACTAGCAACAACTGCCAGCTGGCATGAATGTCAAGTGCTAAACTGCGCCAATCGAGTTTACTATGGGAAGAAGATGAAAAAGGGAAAACAGAGACTAGATCAAGTCTTCTGGGGGCTGAACAGGGGTTTGACATCAAAGGAGGCGAACCAGAAGAGCAAATAAATGAATCAAAAGCCAAAAAAAACCAAAAGAAGAAAGACTAACTCCAACTGACTCTCCCTAGTGGAGTCGCCAATTTGTTGAATAGGTAAATCCCCTCTGTGGACAGAGGCGATCCCTACTAGCCCAGATCGGGTCTAGCAACAATTAATTCACGCAATGACGTTGGTTCCTAGTTACAGAAAGACAAGGATTGTGATAAGTAGCCTACCTCAAATCCCACACAGTTGTCGTTGAAGAAAATATGACGTTTCCTATCCCTTGCTTGACAGATCATGATCCTTCTGTTCGACATGTTTGGACACCTGTACACATGCAAGGAAACAATAACATACAACGTAAAATCTAAAGCATGTAACCATATATCAGTCAGAGAGGATATAATTCATTGCATTACATAAAGAAATGAACACATGAATGGAACCATAATCCGAGTCGCTTATATTATAAATGACAAAAGGGAGATTACAACCAGATGCTCTGACGCTATGATCTTCCTTCGGCGGAGCTGACAGTGGAGCGTGTCTCAACAAAGCCTATTGGGGATCTGGACGAAGCTCTCTCTCTTCGGCTTGGCTCTCAAAGGTTTCTCGGCTATAGTTTCCTTCCTACAAGTTTAGCTAGCTTGCTAATGGAGAAGGCAAGCTTTTATAGATGGAGGAAATGAAGTTGGGATCCCTATAATCATGGGATAGGCCCTATCTCTAAGGAAGCTACCATGATAGGTGGAAAACCACTTCCTATACATGGCGATCCGAAGGCAAACCACTCAACTCCCTTTGATGATTCATTTAGGAGTTTGTTGAAATCAAACTTCCGCCATGTATTTTTAAAAAACATCCCTTATTAAGCTTGGCGTGAGTGAAACACAGAGATAGTGCGCTAGTTGGCGCGCCCTCTATGGTGGATTTCCCCCATTGGCGCGAGGGCTGAACTGGCTAATCACGCCAAGGCTAAAACATATGTTTTTAGGGTTTTTCAGAGGAAATATTCTTCAGGGGAATGTTTGTCCTTATGCAAGGGGATTCCATGAAGGTGGTTTCAAGTCATGTTATTGCTCACAAGTCACGGGATTGCAGGGACAGTGACAAAATGCTGTGTAACACTCATCTAGGTCAACAAGGTGAAAATATTATTTTGTCTCATGGAGGTCATCCTCATCATGAATGGCTGCTTCATGTTCATCCTCCTCTACCATCTTTTATTTCCCCTTATGTACTTGCTTTGTTGGTGAAGAAGGCAGGGCCCCTTCCACAATGTGTGGAGAAAACACCTGCCTATGAACCCTGTGGTATGTTTTTTCCAATGGATCTATCTCAACCACATTAGACTACTTAGGCTCATTGATCTCAACTCTGCTAGGTGATCCAGTCTCAATGTGGGATGGAGATGATGATGGTGATGAAATAGGTAAGGGGGACTGATATGAAGATGATGAATGTATTGTGGGCTGAGATGGAGGAATGGAAGTGGAAGGATGAGACGATGAAGGCACATTTTGGGCATGCTGAATAGGTGGAGAAGTGAATATGTCATCAGCTATGAATGAACTCCATGGAATTTTCAATTGCTTGAGGTGATGGAGGACTATGATTTTGATGAGGGAGTGGTGAAAGAGACTGTTCATTTGGTGTTCATACTCTCTCTTATGGACAATAAATTCCATCTCATCAATTCTTTGGAAGAGGTAGTAGGGTATGTTGAGTATATTTACCCTAGTGAAGTGCATAAGTAGCTGGATGTGATAGGAATATACTCTGGAAAATCTACCTTCATATGAAAAGTATTTCATGATGATCTTCATCATGGGAGCATATCTATCCAAGAGGTAAGAGAAAGGAAATATCCTCTTTCTCTCATTCTTGTACCTAGTTTTGATGAAAGGCTCATAGTTATGCTCCTCCAAATATTTCTGTTTGAACAATTTCTCCCCAACATTTGGGATCCCGGTGGCAGTTGAGATGATGGCAGTTGACAGAGTGAAAGTGACTCTAGCTAAAGTAACTTGGTTGTCATGGATATTAGCAATGAAAATTCTGGTCAACATAGCATGGTGTTGGACCTTCTGAATTTGCTCAGAGAACTCAAAAAACCCAACATGTTTGAAACATGTCATATCCATAGGAGATGCCAATAGTTCCCTGGTATTTGTTGGCTCTACTCTGAGTATTCTTCCCCCTTTGTCTGGCCTCCTCCCCTCTATTCCTTCTCCATCATTGTATGGTCTGTTTTATTCTTCTTCCATGATGTCTTAGTGTCAAAATCCTATAGAGGTGTGATGAGGTGGAATCTGATTTTAGGAATAGGGAATGGGATAGGGTAATTGAGGGAGATGGGGGTAGGGATTTATGAAGGTTTAGGGAGTGAAAATGAATTGTAATTAAGTTTTTGAGAAATACTAGGGTTTTGAATTTAAAGAAATACACCAAACTTCTCTTAAGAAACTTCACACATCCAAAATGATTTGACAGAGAAGATGAGTGAAGAAATGGTAGCTTACTTACTTTCTAGAGGCTTAAGGAACCATTGCTGAAGGATTGAGGGCATTTTTGTGAAGTTAGAGGCGTTTTGGAAATTTCTGAAGAAGACATGCAGGCAAGCAGTGCTTTTTCTAGGTGCGTTGTGCAACACATAGGTGTGTAGTGCTAGAAACAAACACGCCCTCCCTTAAGAAAACACGCAACGCCTCCCCTATTTTGCTGATTTTTCCCCAAAATTTTAAAACCCTACTTTGCTTTGAAGATGCTTGATGGTAGTAAGAGACAAATGAGGTCTCTTTTAATGCTATGAGGGCTTTAATACTTGAGTGAAATTGATATTTTCATTCAAAACCCACTTTCTAATGTTTTAATCTCACCTTTGAAAACTTTGATAATTCCTATTACACTCTGACTTTTTCTTTGCATGTTTGATGATGCTAGAGTAGGCACTCTTTGATTGATTTTGTTTGGTGTTGATTTGGCATATGGAGTTGAATTGGCAACTTGGGAATAGTAATGATTACATATAGTGAGCATGGAGTTACATAAAAATAAAAATAAATTACATCTATGTTTTTGAATAAAATTACATTGCAGAATAAAAAGCATAATTTGAAAGAAGAATTAAAACATTGGCAATCTTCCTTGGAGATAATATTTACAAGTTGGAAAGTCTCTTCAGATGATAAAGGAATGTTATTGAATCAATCTCATTATTTTTGTTGGCGTTATGCAAATGAAATGGTGTATTATTAAACCTTGGAAAATGAAACCTAGTGACCTAATGGGACCTTGAATGACCAGACTCCATGGTGACTTGACTAACATAATGAAATGGTGAAATATACTTTCATGACTGAAATATGCTCAAAAAGACATGAAGGTGGGCCAGTAAGTATGAATTTTGAGGAGGAGTGATATTTTATGACTAGGGCTACCATCAGTGAATGAATTTTTTACATGACCTAATGTAATGATTAAAAATTTCTGAGTGGGACTCCTAAAATGATATGAAAAGAATATTTTTGATCACTAATGGTAGCATGCAAATAATAACACTAAAATTTGCCTTATTGGGGATGATAGCTTTGAAAGAGGTGTCGATAACCACAAAAATTTGGATTTTGCAGATCAGTGCCTTTTCCATTGGGCCAATACGGTCAAAAACTCAAACTGAAAAACTTGACTGAAAATTAGTAACTGAAGAAATAGACTAACTCAATGCAAACTCAAATGAATGAAACTTGACTCAATACTGACTTAATTGACTGAAAAATGAACTTGAAAATGGCAGAAAATTAGTGAAGCTCCATGGCCTTCACTTCAGGCTCCAAACTCTAGTGGTTTTCTAGTTCACACTTGCAGAAAATGTAACTGATATTTACAATGAAATGGAAAAATGATGGAGAATTTTTTTTAAGAAAAGATAGTGTTTCAGGAGCCTACCATTATCTGGTCCTCCTAAACACTCCTATCCATTCATCTCTTCAAGTAAATAAGCATTCTGTCCCTGACAAGCTGAAATATGATATGGGCCTTTCCATAAATTCTCAAATTTACCATGCTTACCCTTCTCTTCATTTCTGGCATCCCAGATAAGTACTACATATCCTATCTTGAAGTTGTCTTCCTTATTTTTCCGATCATAAATCTTATTTATCCTGTCATGAAGTCGTGAAGTATTTTGAAATGCTTCATCCCTTGTCTGCTGAAGATGTATCATTTGATTAATACAATGCTGTATGTCATTTTCCTCAGTCTCTATTTCTTGCAGCAATTTTATTACCGGGACCGCTAATGATGAAGGAAACACAATATAGACACCATATACAACTTGAAAAGGAGACATACCGATAGAATTTTTATTACTCACCCTATCTGTCCACACTGCATTAATCAGCTTCTTATGCCAATTCATTTCATTTTCCTCTAACATCTTCTTAATGATACCAATCAATGACTTATTAGAGGACTTCACCAATCCATTACCTTGCGGGTAGTAGGCTGTAGAGTGTCCCAAATCAATGTTATATTTGTCACAAAACTCAATCATCTTCTTAGACTTGAATGCTACTATGTTATCTGTGATAATCTTAGAAGGACAACCAAAACGGGACAAAATATTGGTTTCTAAATACTGAATGATGATAGAATCTGTTGTTTGCCTGGTTGGGATGGCTTCAATCCACTTTGTGAAGTAGTCTATGGCTGTCAATATCCACTTGTTCTGAGCGGATGATGCTGGGAGGATTTCGCCAATGAAATCTAGGCCCCACTGCTGAAATGGTGCATGGGATGAAATATGTTGAAGAGGCAACGGGAGAAGCTTTCTCTTACCCTGAAAAACTTGGCATTCATGACAACTCATTACTGCTTTGTAAACATATGAAAAAAATGTCGGCCAAAAATATCCCGCTCTCAATATTTTATTGGCCTTGGTCTTCCAAAATAGGTGATCCTCATAATATCCTTTCTAGAAGTCATTTATCACTTCCTTAGATTCTTATTCAACCAAACAGTTCAACAACACACCTCCGGGATCCTTCCAATAAAGTTCAAAATATAGTATGCAATACTTTGAAGCTTTGAGTTTCAAATATCTAGCTTGACTCTTAGTCATGCCTACATGAGGGTTTAGGTGTTGAAAAACATAAAAAATATCATAATATTATGGAGATGACAAAAATATTTCGGATACCTGAATGAGATTCACTTCTTCTTCATTTTCAGACAAAGCTGAAATCAAATTGATGTCAAGGGCATGGAGATTTGGCTCAGCCATGAGCTTGGCTAAGCCCCGGCCTTTGATTAGCTTGGTGGGCTTGATCTTAAGGTCATATTCCAGTAAAAATGCTATCCATATTCCTCTCCTACCTTCTGGGTCTGTCTGCATGAGAAAATATTTAACAATTGCATTAGGTACATAGGCAAGAGTGTGTGAATGGAATATGTAAACTCTGAAATCTTTCAGCGCTTTAACCAAAGCCATAGCCTATTTCTCTATGATGTTGTAGTGAAGGGCTACATCTATGATATTGCGATTGAAAAATGCAATTGGTAATTCTGTTTTTTCCCTTTTATGCATCAAAACTGCTACCATATTGTGCTCAGAAGCAAATGAGAATATTATGAAATCACTAGTATAATCAGGACTTATCAAAATCGGGGCAGTAGTCAAGGCCAACTTAACTGAATGGAAATATTTCCGGGCATCTTCAGACCACTTCACATCACTATATTTCTTCAACATGTTTGCCAATTCTCTAAGATGCTCCGCTAAATTAGGAATGAATCTACGTAATAAATTCATCTTACAGTTGAATGTTTGTACTTCCTTTTTGCTGCGAGGGAAATCAATTTGCTGAATTGCTTGAACACGGGAAGGTTCAATTCGGATCGCATCTTTGGAGATGATGTGACCAAGGAGTTTACCTTCCTCCATAGAAAAAAGGCTTTTGTTTGGGTTGAGAGATATTCCAAACTTCCTACATCTTTCGAAAAAAATTCTCAAATGGTGCAAATGTTCATCATCAGAATGTGAAAACACTGTCAAATCATCTATGTAACAACCAAGAAAACATCTTTTTCATTGGTGAATGCTATGTCCATGGGCCGCTAGAATGTGGCCCCTGCATTTTTCAAACCAAATGGAATTTTGGCATATATGAAGGTACCCCAAGGTGTAGCAAATGCTGTCTTATCTTGATCCTCTTCATGCACCAAAATTTGTTTGTAGCCTGAATAACCATCCAAAAGTGACATCCGGGAAGAACCGACAACTCTTTGAAGTATATGGTCCATCTTCAGAAGTGGATAGTTGTACTTGAGGGACACTTTGTTCAAGCTTATGAAATCTATGTAGAGACGGATTTCTCCAGTCTTATTTCTCAATGGAACCAAATTTGAAATCCAATAAGAGAATCTAATCAGGACAATGATATCGGACTTGAAAATTCAATTTACCTCCTTTTCAATTAATGGCAGCAATCTAGGATTTATCCTTCTCAACTTTTGACGAAAGGGCTTTTGATTGGGCTTGATCAGAATAGTGTGCTGAATGATTTTCTTGTCATACCCCTTTAAATATGCATATTCCCATGCGAAAACATCAGAAAATTCAAAAAATTATTTATACCTCGAGAGATAAGGACTTGGATAGTTTCACCATATTTGGTTTGTCGACTGTTCCAATGTTTACGTCTTCAACACCCTTTTTTGTAGGCATCAATGTAGGCTTCCTTGCTATGTCATCTTGGTCAAACAATTCTTCCAAAGGTATGAGACCTTTTGGAATATTGTTGTCTTTCAACTATAGTATATCCATCTGAGTTGCTTCTATATCCTGGTTTATCAGAAACATGATCTATAGAACAATTCTCAAATTCTTATTCACCTTGAAGAAAGTTGTTTATCTGCTTATCATCCAGAAAAATTTTCCAATATCGCAAGTTATCGGGAATAGTGGGTTGATGCTTCACATGAATCTCAAATTTTTTGTTTGAAACGATGGGGATTTTGAAATTTCTTGCAGCTTTAGCCAACAAATCAACCATGAGATTTTGATTCCTTGGCACCACTTTAAATATACACTCTTGAAACATTTTATATATATCAAGTACAACATTCCTATATTGTCTCATTCGAGGATGGTTAGCTTGATATTCACCTTTGACTTGTTTGATCACTCGTTCAGAATCATAATACACTACAATCCTTTTTGCACCCATTTTCTTCAAGATCTTTAAGCCAGTAATCAATGCTTCGTACTCGGCTTCATTTTTAGTGCAATCAAAAGCTAATTTATAAGAGCACAACCTTACATTTGTAGGGACCTTATTCTGCTGATGAAAAGGAATGCCGAACCAGATTCCAATGCCTGCCCCATATTTCCCCAGGGGACCATCAAAGTCCATGGACCATAGACCATTCTCATCTTTCTCATCCTTTAAATGCTGAAACTCTGATTTATGTTTTGGCTCAATTTTCTGAACTGTATCTTCATGCATTTCCAGTCTTTCTTCCACTTTATCCAATGGTTGTTCTGAACCTTTCGCTACCTCTTTTGATTTCTATTCTAAAATTTTCAGTGCTTCATCTGATGGCTGTTCTATTAAGCTAGACATAAGCATCTTTTATTTAGCTATAACTTATCTAATACAATTATGGATCTCTGGAACATCTTATACATTTACTAATTGGATATCTACATCATTTAAGCCAGTATCATTAAGCAAAACGAATGACTCTAAATATGTATGTACAAAATTTATGGGATGATTGTTTGGATTTTATTTTCTTATGATCATATATTTCATCTTAGTTTCACGGTACAATTTTCTCAGTTGCCCGAAATCAGGAATAACTGCAAAGAAAAGTCTAATTGCAATGTACCTCGTAATTTTGACCCCAAGGATCTTGACTGCAGCATTCCAAAGCATGGAAGTATGTCAGCTACCACCACATCCATTAGAACATTCTTAGCCGGAATCTACTCTAGGGAGATTACCAAATCTTTAATCAAACCAATACATCGGACTTTACCCGAATTGAAGGAGTATAAATCATGGTAGGGATAGGTAATGTCAAGGCCCAATTTTTCCATTATGGCTTTTGGCATTAGATTGTGGGAGGCTCTGGAGTCTAACATGGAATTATGTAAATGAATTGGTGGATTCTTAGACTCAGGTAAAAAGGAGGAACCTCACTATCTTCTAATTGACCGTCAATAGCAAGACCAAAAATGAGTTCGGGTTGATCATCTTCGACATTCACCATGTCGGACAAAGGATCTACTTTAAGCATCTTGGAAAAATGGGACTTGTACTAATTGTTATTAAAAAGCTCGGTTAAGGGGATAGACACTTTTAAATTTAAAATTTCTGTACCTAAACTGAAGGGAGTAGTTTTGTCTACCTATTTAATGACAATGTCTCACTATCCAACATGGTCATTTGATGAAACTTCTTTTTTCTGATTGTCCTTTTCCTTATTTGCTGAAATTGTGAATGGCTGATTTGTTTTATTCTGATTTGTGATCACATGCTCTTTTCCCTTACTCTGATTGCTCGGAGGATTCTGCCTTGTTTGAGTGTCTTTCTGCTGATATGATCTCTTATGAATGGGATTAACCTGTACATCTCTGCTCCTGTAATATCCCAAAATAGGGATTGCACAACAAGCCTGCTGAAATAACGCACTCCTGAGAATTAAGTGCACTAAAATGAGTGCTCCTGGATCCCTTAGATCAGATCATCTAAGATCTAAATCCAAAAGGAGAGAAAAAACAAATCAAACTAGGTGGGTTAAATAGATATCCCACAACCTAGTCTAGCTAAAAATCACCCAAAGAGAGGGGCTGTAGCTATATGCAATGGAATGCTTCAGAAATAACGCAGTTTATCAATTTACAAGTGTGAGACCAACATGGAGGTTCGTCCTTCAGCTATACATCAGCAAATTAGATCTACAATACAGCTTATACAGTGTATAACAGATATAGAAAGAATGTACAAGACAAAAGCCTCAAAATGAGCTGCTATAACAACATGAAATGGCAGAATAAGCTTAACAACGTTATTTTCATTGCTGAAGCATGCAGTATATTACAACTTAGATCTGTACATAAAATGATAGATCTATTCTAGATCTATGTACAAGATAGGCTCCTCTATACACTCCCCTTGGGGATCTCATAAAAACATGAACAACGGTGAGTAGATCTGAGATCTAAGTCACATATTTGCAGAAGTATTGAGAAAATTCTGAATCATAACATATGCAGTAGATCAGATCTGAAATAACATGGATTGGTTGGCCAATCCACGGATCACCACAGTGAAAGGAAGGATCCAATCACTAGAGATCTCTCCTCTAAAATGATGCCAAGTCACCCTGCAACTCTGCTCTTGCAAATGACACAGTCATGGAAGAGGGAATGCGCTGTATGCCCTGAGAATGCTTTGGTCTACTGCCAATATGTGGATCTAAAGCTCTACCCACTAATGCACTCTTCCAGGAGGTTAAAAGACACACTCACTGAGAAGAGGCACCAGTACAAGCTAGATCTAAACAGATCTAGTGTTCCACTTGCTGCAGCTCACATGGAAAACCCAATCCTAAGTAGGACTACGCTATAGATGCAAGATGTGGCTTGGAAAAATGCCGGATAGTGGACTAGACAAACAAAACTCCTCTAAGAGCTGCTCAAGGAAGGAGGTGGGAATCCTAAATAGGAAAAACCAAAGAGGTGTGTCTAAACAAACAATACCTTCAGAAAATAATATCCTCAACAAACTCTTCCTTTTGTACCCCTCCTTCTTTTATAGGGTGAAAGCCTTGTCAAACCCTAAACCATCTCAATGAATTAGCCCCTTTCACATGTGGAACCTCCATCTAGAACTGCACTGTGTATCCATGAGGTTCATTGCACCTAGACTGTGCTATTGACTTGGTCAAGGTTGACCCCATCTTGTTATTTAAACCCATTCACACTTGCAAGAGTTTATTTACATGGCCCAGATATGTCTCTATTTACATAGGCATTGATTTATTCATGGTTTTTAGGAGTTTTACATGTCCTCCTTCACATTTTATTCATAAACATGAAATGCAAGATAAAACAAGGCAAAATAAGATATTCCCATTAGCTTGGGCTAAATGGGAATATTACAGTCCTCCCCTCCAAAATGTTTCTTGTCCTCAAGCAACTGATAAGGTGAGTATTGCAAGACTTCTCCTCCATTGGTGACATCATCAAAGATCAAGCTCCCATCATAAGCTAGATGCTCACCAATCTAAACCCCCATGAATTGTTTCCCCAAAGTCAATATGATATGTGCAAAATCCATCCCACAAGGAAACAAGATCTCATGTGAAACACCCATTGGTTGCCTAATGTCCCCTCTGAAATATATAACACAAGACACATGGAGAATTTTCAGCTCATTAGGCACATGCATACCTCCCATCCTCCCTCCATAAATTCCCATAAAAAGTACAAGCATGTCATCAATGTATGGGAGCAAAAAAATGTACAAAAAAACATCAAGGTGCACATATGGAGGTGGGTCATAGTCCCACATGTGGAACCAGCGTAATGCATCTCTTGCCTGCATTAAACCAAGATGTGGTAAGTGGTTTTCCCACCACTTACTTGTAGCCCATGTCATCTCACCGTAGCTGAATGTGTGAGGTATGTTTGGTGCTTTAGGAAAGAACCCATCATGAAACAAGACCTCCCTTTGTCCACCAAGGGAGTGGCCAAATGCAACAATTTTTGTGGCCCCATATTTGCCATGAGATTGACAAGATGTAACACTCCTCCTTGGAGTCATGGTTTGCATTATCATGGTGAAAGAATGCATACAATAAGAAATATAAACTTGTTTTACTTGAGAATATTCTTCACCAACAGTCCTCCTCATAAAATTGGAGTGGTGCATAGATCTATCTTCTCTCTCAAGAGGGGAAAGAGAAGGCTAAATTAACCCTCCAACAGAGTTATGTTTCTACCCCATCTCCACAAAGTACATGCATCTTTGACAATGTTGATATAGTTCTCCTTCAAAACCCTCCCAATAGTATCTCCTCAAGATGATGTTTTTGAGCTTCATAGAATATTCTTGGCTGAAACAAAACTCCTCATAGGCCCATTGTAGTAACTTCTCCTTGAGCTTGGAGGCTCTAGATAAGAAGATCCTACCATGTTCATAGATGACCCCATCTTGAACTGAATAATCCCCCTCATGTACCAAGTCATCAAGAATCATGCATGTATGAATATCCTTGGAATATTCAACCAACAGTTGGGACTTCCAATATGGATCTAGTTTGCCCAACCATGACAGTGCTGTTAATGTGTCAAATGAAGTGGATTCCATGTTGTTTCTCTTCTCCTTGAAATCCTCCATGTCCAAGGTGTATGTTGGAAGGCCATGCCTCCCATTTTTCTCCTCTTTGACATCTCCCATGCCAAAGGTATGAGATGGAAGGTTGCTATTCCTTCCTTGTTGCCCTCCTTGCTCATGCACATGCTTCAAAGAAGAAGGAAGCTCTTGGAAGTTAGTCTCCCATGGGAAGCTATCATCTGTCCAAGGCCTTTCTGTTTTGGCCAAAGCATGCATGTGAGACCACCATCTCTCTTCCAGCAGGGAAGAGTGTCCTTCAAACAAGTTTGTCTTCTGATTCAAGTCTTGCCTCCCATGCTTCATGATGGTGTCATTTCCTCTTCTTGCAGCATATATCCTCAATGCAATTTGAGAGGTGAGGATAGATAGTGAAGTCAAAGGAAAAATTCTCTCCCTTTCTTTGTACCTCCTCCATACTCTCAGCGATGTAGCATGGTCTCCTAATTCTCCCTCCCTTCTTGAATCTATAGAAGGAGCATCAATGCATGAAACATCTCCCATAAAATATGAATTAGGTGGTATCCCAGGGGGTACACCACAAGATAAAGATGTCTCATGGCTCATTCCCATGTGAACTATAGATGGAGACATAATATGACTACTTCCACTGCGCAAATCCATCTTTAATTGCTGTGTGGAAGTATCATGATAGGGAGAAGTTGGAGCAACTCCCCCATATTCTTCTTCATCACCCACCTCCTGCAAGATCTCACAGTCTAAGGTTATCCCTCTACATTTAGTTAACTCATGAACACCCATCATCTCCTTGGTGTCAAGAGTCTTGATCACAAAGGATTGATCCATCATAGTGTGTGTTCGAAGATTTGGATGCAGTGTTGGAGCACATCTCCTCCACCATTTTGTCTCTTTGTCTATCATCATAGACACATACTGCTCATCCTCTCCATGTATAGGATCCCTGGGGCCTTCTTGCCAAGATACAAGAGCCCTCATAGTGGAAGCAATAGCTTCAACTCCATCTCTCAATAAAATTAGATTCCCTCCTGCTGTCACAACGCTGAAGGAACCTTTCAGTTCTACTTCTTCCTCCTCATCATCAATGGAGTATGCCCCATAAATAAGAGATCCTTTTTCTTCATGTCTCATTGAGGAAAGGACATTCATGTCTTCTTCTTTAGAAGAATGATCTTGCTAAAGTAAGGGCTCTGCCCTTGGAAAATCATGTAGCAGATCTTTAACCCTCCCAGCAATGTTCTGAAATGGAGTTATCTTCATGGATCTTATTTCTTCTTTGAGTGGAAAAAATTATGGGAAGCCTAGATGCTCTTTGAATCTTTTAGACTGAGATTCATATTCTCGGAGGTAGTCACCAAGAGTCTCCTCCTCTGGTGTCTCTCCATCTTCTTCTCCTCTTGCAAGGAATGCATGCATGCTGCAATGTTGTAGATCAGATTGTGTGGCTGCATGCTCACACACATCAGATGAAGTAGTGGGGCTTTCCTCCTGTGCAAACCCCCTCAAGAGTTCTTCTGATCTTCCTTTCCTCACTCCCCTGATTTCGTCCTCTAGTTCATGCAAATCTTGAGAAAGAATGTTAGAGAACTCTACTCCTTTTATTCTTCCATACAAAGGGGTTTCATCATTGCTTGATTTGTCTTTGGTGTAATCATTTTTCTTCTATATTTCTCTATGATACCTCTGCTCTCTGTCAGTGAGAGGCTATCCTCCTTTTGAAGACTTATTGGCTCCAAGAATGCACAGGCTGTGCCAAGAAAGATGCTCTGATACCACTGTAATATCCCAAAATAGGGATTGCACAAAAAACCTGCTGAAATAACACACTCCTAAGAATTCAGTGAAATAAAATGATTTTTCAGCTCCTTGATCCCTTAGATCAGCTCATCTAAGATCTAAATCCAAAAGGAGAGCAAAAACAAATCAAACTAGGTGGGTTAAACAAATCTCCCACAACCTAGTCTAGCTGAAAAGCACCCAAAGAGAGGGGCTGCAGCTATATGCAATGGACTGCTTCAGAAATAACGCAGTTTATCAATTTACAAGTGTGAGACCAACATGGAGGTTCATTCTTCAGCTATACATCAGAAAATTAGATCTACAATGTAGCTTATATAGTGTATAACAGATATAGAAAGAATGTACAAGACAAAAGCCTCAAAATGAGCTGCTACAACAACATGAAATGGAAGAATAAGCTTGAAAATATTATTTTCATTGCTGAAGCATGCAATAGATTACAACTCATATTTAGAGAAGATATGTACATAAAATTATAGATCTATTCTAGATCTGTGTACAAGATAGGCTCCTCTATACACTCCCCTTAGGGATCTCAGCAAAACATGAACAACGGTGAGTAGATATAAGATCTAAGTCACAAATCTGTAGAAGTATTCAAAAAATTCTAAATCATAACATATGCAGCAGATCAGATATGAACTAACATGGATTGGTTGGCCAATCCACGGATCACCACAGTGAAAGGAAGGATCCAATCACTAGAGATCTCTCCTCTAAAATGATGCCAAGTCACCCTGCAACTCTGCTCTTGCAAATAACACAGTCATGGAAGAGGGATTGCATTGTAGGCCCTAAGAATGCTTTGGCGTGCTGCCAATATGTGTATCTGAAGCTCAACCCACTAATGCACTCTTTTAGGAGGTTAAAAGATACACTCACTGAGAAGAGGCACCAATACAAGCTAGATCTAAACAGATCTAGTGTTCCGCTTGCTGCAGCTCACATGGAAAACCCAATCCTAAGCAGGACTGCGCTGTAGATGCAAGATGTGGCTTGGCCAAATGTCGGATAGTGGAATAGACAAAAAAGACTCCTCCAAGAGTTGCTCAAGGAAGGAGGTGGAAATCCTAAATAGGAAAACCCAAAGAGGTGTGTCTAAACAGACAATACCTTCAGAAAATAATATCCTCAACAAAATCTTCATGTTGTCCTCCTCCTTCTTTTCTAGGGCGAAAGCCTTGTCAAACCCTAAATCATCTCAATGAATTAGCCCCTTTCACATGTGGAGCCTCCATCTAGAACTACGCTGTGTATCCATGAGGTTCATTGCACCTAGACTGTGCTATTGACTTGGTCAAGGTTGACCCTATCTTGTGATTTAAACCCATTCACACCTGCAAGAGTTTATTTACATGGCCCAGATAGTTCTATGTTTACATAGGCATTGATTTATTCATGGTTTTTAGGAGTTTTACATGTCCTCCAAATTTTATTCATAAACATGAAATGCAAGATTAAACAAGGCAAAATAAGATATTCCCATTAGCTTGGGCTAAATGGGAATATTACAGCTCCCCAATGACATCTGCCTATTTTGTGAACTTAGTGCATTCAATTAACCCCGTTGGTAATCATCTGATTCAATCTCTAATTCATGATCATTGGCAAGCATAAAAACTCCATATTTAGGTTGATATTTCTTTTCAAAATACTCCTCATATTCAGTCAAAAACATAGGCAGACCTTCAACTTTGAAAAGGAGATTTTCCTCAACAATTATGTCTTCATATTCTTCTTCTCCTTGAGCATAGTTCTGCTACAATGATATCATGATTTTTTGTTGCTGCTGTGGTGGTTGTTTAGGAGTGTTACAAAACATTTTTTCACCATCCCTACAATCCCCATCCCACACATCAAAGGACTATTTCTGTGACCTATATGAAGTTTCATGCCTTGAAAAAAGTGTCATTGCATCCCTTTCCATGAGGAGAACATTTCCTCTGTTGAATTTTCCATGAAAAGACCATAAAAAACACATTATTTTGGGTTGGCATTGGTGGGCCGTTATGACCTGGCACCGATGAATAAAATTAACACTGGGCCCTGCGCCCATTGGCGCTCTGTCTCAGTGAGCTGCCAGTGGCAAGCTATTTTTGGAAACTTTTTTAAATATAGAAGCGAAGTTTCCAAGCTAACTACATTGTGAGCGAGTCAGCTTGGGTTGTTCGTCTGCATAATCATGAGCACCTTCCTTTGGCTTCTTGTTTCCTCCTTTTGGGGAAACTTCCCAAAGGATAAGGCCTCCCTTCCACCATTTGAGGGATCCCAACCTCCTCCTCTCCTTCTATAAATACACCTATCTCACATAGATGCAGCTAGCTGAAGAGGAATTGCTGAAGATTTTGCTGAAACAATCTAATATAGCAAGTGTGAGATAGAGCAGAGAGAGATACCATTGTTGAGAGAGAGCTTAGTATTTTGCCTCTCCACGTCCAAATTCCCGACGAATGCTCGAGACACGCTTTGACTGGACCCGATGAATGAGGCTGTAACGTCAATAGTCTATTTATTTCTCTTAATATATACATGACTGATGTTTTGGCTCCCGTCTTGTGTTGATGTAATTTATCTTACACAATGATTTTAATCTTCCTTGACTAATTAGCTAGTTATAAATGCAATTATTGTCATGTATGCTGCTTTCGTCCTTTGATATTTGTGCAGACACCCGAATACCATTACTGAAGGATCTTGACGTGTTGGGACAAGGATCGGGAGACCTCTGCTGCAGCTACAACAATCGCGTTCGATCATAGGTAGGACAATCTATCCCAACTCATTTCATTCACTAACTAAGAACCGACACATTAGCATGTCCTCTTGCTACTAGACTCACCCTAGGGCTAGAGGGATCACCTCTATTCGCAGAGGGGATTTACCTACACAACAAGTTGGTGACTCCGTTGGGGATCAGTGTGTCTTTAACGTCTCATTGTTTGTTGAGATTTTGACTTGTTGAGTCGACTTTGGTTGTTTTATTTCTTTTTTGCCTTGCTTGACTTTCCTGACTATTTTGAATCCTCCTGTTCAGTTCCAGAGTGTCAAGACTGACCTCTCCTCAATGATTTTATCCTTTTCCCATACTTTTCTAGCTTGGCGAGGTTTTTTATTTAACATTCGTGCCAATTGGCGCTTGTTTCTTTTGCCATAGGTGCACCAACACCTGTTAGGTTTAGATTATAGCCTGATAGTCGCGTTGAATCCTGTAGGATTTGATTTGACCTTCTTCCTGAGTTTTTTTTGTCAGTAGTTATTGGCTCTAGGTTGTTCCTTTGCCTTGCAATTGGTCTTTTGAGTTTGTTTTGACTCTGTAGGCTCAGTCTTCTCATCTGTTTGTCCATTGTCTCATCAATGAAATTTTGTAGCCCTAGGGTTTCTAGGTGTCTTGTGCTGTTTGTTTGGCCTTCTCCTCATTGAGCCTTTTGAGCTAGATTCGAGTCGCTTTGATCTTTGTCATTTCGATTTTCTGATCGATTGTGTTAGTCTTTCTTGATCCTTCGTGGCTTCGGTTTGTTGGATGATCACTTTTTTTTTCGTTTAACTCTCTATTTTTTCACTTTGAGCATAGATCACATTGCTCGTTTGGATCGTTTTGAAAGCCTTTTTTTTTTCTTGGAAGAGTGCATCCTTGTTTTGAGTGCATTTTATGTTTTTATTGCATTTGATTTACTCATTTTATATATTTACATTCGTAGTGCTCAAAACTAGTGTTCACTTTTCTTTTTAGTGTAATAGTGCATTGCGTGCTTCATTCATCTAAAAAACAAAAAAATTCATTCTTTCGCTTGAATCGAAATTGAAAAGTTCTTTTGCATAACTAGCTCTTAGCAGACTAGGAAAGAGTTTTCATTTTTCGTTTGGTTGTATTAGATGCATTACTGGAACTTCTTCTTATGTTTTCATTGATTTCTACTTTGTTAAATATTCTTATCCTTCTCTTAGTTAGCATTCATCGAACGGAAATGGTGTTCTTTTGCATGTAGTGTGCATTTAGGAATTCGAGATCACATTTGGTAGGGCTTTGAAATTGAAACATTAATTCAAGATCAACCTTAAAATTAATTCAATCAATCTAAGGAAGCATTGAAACCTAACGTACACATTTTAGAGGTGTAGTCTAGTGACGTGTTCTAGCGTCATTAAACCTAGTAGCTGTCGTTCGCCATCTGGCATTAGACAACACTAGCATGGACTTGTGCTCCCCGTACCATCGCGTATATAAAGGGAGACCCTCATAGGTTGCAATCCTTTATCCATAGGAAGCCGAGTCTAACTTGACAGCCATTGTCACTATTGGTGGTTTCTCTCGTGCCCGTTAACGACTTTCATTATTGGCTGGTAATCAGGTGAAATTATTGCATGTTCAAATTCAACTCACATATTCGCATGCTTGAATTTGTACTTATTCGGGTCGAGATGGAGCACAAGACCCTAGGTTTTGTCTGATAAGATCCAGGCTGCGGGATATGTTGGTTTATCATGACTATATGCATGACTCTTTTGATTGGATGGTTGCGACCATACTTAAGTTTATTTGTTGATCCTTATTGCTGGATGGCTACGTCCATACCTCAGATCTCAGTTTTTATGTACTCTATTATGGATGGCTGTGCCCATGCAACATGTTCATGTATTAGAGATATCAGTTGTATTTTTACTTTCAAGTCTTATGACATCGGTGTTTGGTTTAGATACATTCTCGTAAAGAATTTCACTCCTCCCCCCCTCTCGGACCTCATGCTTTAGGGGGCATCTGTTACACAGAATTTTGTCACCGTCCCTGCAATCCCCATCCTGCACATTGGGGGAATATTTCTATGAATTATATGAAGTGTCATGCCTTGCAAAAAGTGTCATTGCATCCCTTTCCATGAGGAGAACATTTCCTCTGTTGAATTTTCCATTAATAGACCATCAAAAACACATGCTTTTGGGTTGGCAATGGTAGACCGTTATGACCTCACGCCGATGAAGGAAATTAACACTGGGCCCCACACCCATTGGTGCTTTGTCTCAGTGAGTTGCCCGTGCTAAGATTTTTTTGTAAAGTTTTTAAATATAGAAGCGAAGTTTCCAAGCTAACTACTTCGTGAGCGAGTCAGCTTAGGTTGTTCGTCTGCATAACCATGAGCACCTTCCTTTGGCTTCTTGTTTCCTCCTTTTGGGGCAACCTCTCAAAGGATAAGGCCTCCCTTCCACCATTTGAGGGTTCCCAAAATCCTCCTCTTATTATATATATACACATATCTCACATAGATGCATCTATCTGAAGAGAAATTGTTGAACATTTTGCTGAAACAGTCTGATATAGCTGGTGTGAGATAGAGTAGAGAGAGAGACCCTTGTCGAGAGAGAGCTTAGTATTTTGTCTCGCCACGTCCAAATTACCGACGAATTCTCGAGACGCGCTTCAAATGGACCTGCTGAAGGAGGCTGTGACGTCAAGGCTCCGGTTGTAATCTCTTTCTTTCTCTTAATATATACATGACTGATGTTTTGGTTCCCATCTTGTGTTGATGTAATTTATCTTACGCAATACGTTTAATATTCCTTGACTGATTAGCTAGTTATGAATGCAATTATTGTCATGTATGTTTCTTTCATCCTTTGATCTTTGTGTAGACACCCGAATACGATTCCTAAAGGATCGCAACGTGTCAGGACAAGGATTGGGAGACCTCTGCTGTAGCTACAACAACCGCGTTGGATCACAGGTAGGACAATTTATCCCAAATCATTTCATTCGCTAACTAGGAACTGACACATTAGCATGTCCTCTTGCTTCTATACCCACCTTAGGGCTAGAGGTATTTCCTCTGTCCGCAGAGGGGATTTACCTACATAACAAGGAGCCTGTTGTTCTCTCTTCTTAATCCTTAACTGAGGCTGTTGCTGACCTCTATAGTTATGATTTCTGACCTTAGCCTATATTTTTGTGATGGAATTCCTATCAACAATTTGTTAAATATTTCTCATCAAAGTATCCATATTAGCATTGGAAGATTAAGTGGATGGCTCATCTTTAATAGTAACTCTCCTTTCATTCCTAGCTCTAGATCTCTTCATCAATAGATTTGCTTTAACGTTGATCGCGTTATTTTTCATATCTTCTAGTGTATCTTGATTTCTCTCCCTTAATTGTTAAGCCATGTCGGCATCAAATGAATTAGGATAACGTATGAGATCTAAGCCTGGAGGAGGCTTAATATCAACGAGAATTGCATTGTAAATCCTATTAAAGTGAGTATCAAAATCTTGGACTGATTCATTGAGATTTCTTTTAATGTTCTCATACTTAGCAAGTAATTTTAAGTGATTTTTCTTTACCTTCCATCGGGCTATAAACAAATCAATGATATGGTTTGGTGTGGATACGTAATTAGAAGTGAGAGACCTAAACCAAACTTTGACATCTCCAGAAAAGCTCTAGGCTATAATCCTCATTTTTTCATTGTCAGCATCGACTTCCTCCAAATCTATGAAGTCAGTGACCTTAAAAATATTTTATCTTGCAGATATGGTACATTATTCATCAAACAAGGCGAGTCTTTGGCCATAACCCTGAGGTAAGTCATTCAATTGGGCAGGTAAGATAAGGGGGGAAAATCTTGCCATGATTCATGCTAAATGGAGTATTGGATTCACAATAGGAGGGATTGGATGAATACGTAAAGGAATATAAGTTGTAGGTACTGAAGTATTAGGTACGAAAAACGAGGTCAAAGGTGCAGATGAATAAACTACAATTGATTGAGTTTGAGGTTGAGTTGAGACAAAAAATTCCTTTTGGTGGTAGAATTGGATCCAATCTCTGATGTCAAGGTCAGATTCAGGCTTAATCTCTTCGTAAAAAAAATATTTAAAATAACTAAGGTCTAATGCAGATAATGAATTAACCTCAGATAATCTTAAAGGATCGAATACTATGTTATATAAAGAGGTTTTAGACTTGTATTTAAACAATGACAATTCAAACTTTAGGTCATACGGTATATCTTGAAGAGAAAGTAACCTTGCATGTGGAGAAACCAATCTTACCAATGGAACATTTCCTGATTGAATGTATGCAGTTTGATATCTATGATTTGAAATAAATTCTCTGGATCATCAACCAGATCAAATGGATCAGGGTAAGGATTTTCTCTAGTATATCTTGTGGAAGCCATCTCTATAATCTTAGCACTGTAATTATCGAATCAGCCTTTTTGAAACTTAACCCTATCTTCCAAAGGATCAAATTCCAAAATTATTTGTCATACACCCAGGGAAGATAAATCTTTCGCTCCTCGACAACGATGCCAGTATGTTATTACTCTTATATATTCCTAAGGCTGAAGAAGGAATCCCAACAGAGGTAACCACATACCAGCCTTTTAACTTGGTATCTAGCCCTACCAAGTCAGAGAGGGCTCTCTCCACAACTTTCACAACCAAGAGGGATGGATCAATTAGGTTTTAGGATATTTATGAAATGCAGAAAGGTTTGATTTGATTTCAATTTGGTTGGGGTGTTGGATGAGGATTAGGTCAAGGGGACTAGGTCAGGGAAAATGAGATGGAATTGCAGTCCATTCGATGTGGCAAGGTAGGTAGAAGGCTTAACACTTAAAGGTAATTTGGTGAGATGGTTTAAGACTGATGAGGAGCTAGGAAGAGCATAGGAGATGTATTATTCATAAACTGAAGAAAATGGACAAATTATGAAAAATTTCCCAAAACAGAGTATGAAAAACGTGTATTCTGCATATCAACTTGAAATTTATCATATAATAGACATGACATGTTTATGAGCTTACAAAAAATTCATACAAATGATCATAGAGAAAAAAAAATGTCCAACATTCATACCACATGAATCCCAAGGAAATAGCTGCAATTCTTCATTAGTTTCAAGCCAAAATAATTACACTTGATTAATACACTAGCATCCAAAATGATTCCAACCCTTGATAAGAGTGAATAAAGGGAAGATATAGACATCAAAACTACATTTTATCATCCTCAGGTTTCAAATTCTTGAGTTGAGGATGAGATCCACAAAATTTTGAACTGATAGTTAGAGTGTAGGGAGCTCTAAGTGACTCTATAGTTACATTGAAACTGATTCATTTGACTTTGATGATTACATTTACATCATGAATCTACCACTAGGTAACTTATCCATATCATAATTACATTTACCATGCTCAATTACATAGGTGAATTCATCAATTTCTAAGATAAAAGTCAAATTTTCAATGAAATTTCAAAAAATATCATCGAACTGTCAAACATGCCCTCTCTTTTCCAGACACGCCCTCCCTTTGGTAAACGCACCCTCCATCTTGCAGGCTGTTTTTGACTGGGTTGCAGATGTCCAAATCGGCTCCAAGATGGCTTGTTGGAAAGCCCTTCAAGTCTAGTTTCTGGATATGCCTTTAGTTTTCAAAATGAAGCTAATTTTCCCTATAAAAACTCAATCCTCCCAAGACTTCTCAGCACGCAGCGCCGGAGCCAAAAATGAGGCAGGCACATGATTTTTTGGTAGTTTTTTTTTTTCCATTTTCGCCTGGTAGTTTTGCACACCAAGGCTTGAAAAGTGGTTTTCTGAGATGTGTTGACCATTTTGCATCCAATGGTGGTGGTATTTTTCTCAAAATATGGCTAAAAAAAGAGCTCAACACCGAGGGCGTTGCATGTTTGACACTTCTCTCTGTGACTGGACTGTCCAAAAACTCAATAAAAACAAAGATTTTGCAAAAATGACCCAAAAATCCAAAATTGTTGAAATGGTTGCTGATGAGGCTTGGAGTGAAGCCTCTGCAAAGATATCCAATTCTTTTTCTCTTCTTTCATGGTCAAAGTATCAATTTTTGCGTTGGCTCTTTTAAGCTTGGCCTTTGCAAATTTGTCCTTTTGGGAATAATGTTTGACGTTCCTCCTCAATATGTCATTTTCTCCATTTACCTTCTCCAAAAGTTTCTCTAGGTGCTGATATTCTCTATCAAACCATGGCTCCCGGTTTTCATTGATTACTATTGCAATTTGTTCATTTAGGGTTAAGTGATCAGTAAGCTCAACCTCCTTTTGCCTTTCTAGAGCTAGAGCTATTTTCAGCCGTCTAGTTCTAGGTTTGCCTCTTGGTGCTTGCTTTTCTTGTTCTTCAAGAAAACCATACTTTTCAAATGTCTCATCTGGAAAAAATTTGGCCCTTTCTTCCTCCCTTTGATCTGTGATGTATTTCACCTCATTAATGACCTGTTTTGTCTTCAACTGCTGGTTCTCCTACTCAAGGAAGTTTATGACAAATTTTTACCTGTCAAGATTAGTTTGGAGCTCCCTAATCTTGGAATAGTTTCCCTTTATGACTACACTGATGTCCTCATCATCATCATGCTCATCTAGGTCAACAAGGTGAAAATATTGTTCTGTCTCATGGAGGTCATCCTCATCATGAATGGCTGCTTCATGTTCATCCTCCTCTACCATCTTTTATTTCCCCTTCTGTACCTGATTTGTTGGTGAAGAAGGCAGGGTCCCTTCCACAATATGTGGAGAAAACACCTACCTATGAACCCTCTGGTATGGTTTTCTCAATGGCTCTATCTCAACCACATTAACCTGCTTAGGCTCATTGATCTCAGCTCTTCTAGGTGATCCCGTCTCAATGTGGGATGGAGATGATGATGGTGATGAAATAGGTGAGGGGGCA
Organism: Pinus albicaulis; assembly: GCA_034641835.2. NCBI lineage: Eukaryota > Viridiplantae > Streptophyta > Pinopsida > Pinales > Pinaceae > Pinus > Pinus albicaulis. Next base: position 1,046,662,720 of record CM076572.1, read on the forward strand.
CTGATCTGAAGATGATGAATGTATTGTGGGCTGAGATTGAGGAATGGAAGTGGAAGGATGAGATGATGAGGGCACATTTTGGGCATGCTGAATAGGTGGAGCAATGAATATGTCATCAGCTATGAATGAAATCCATGGAATGTTCAATTGATTGAGGTGATGGAGGACTATAATTTTGATGAGGGAGTGGTGAAAGAGATTATTCATTTGGTGTTCATGCTCTCTCTTCTGGAAAACAAATTCCATTTTATCAATGCTCTAGAAGAGGTAGTAGGGTATGTTGAGAATCATTACCCTAGTGAAGTGCATAAGTAACCGGATGTGATAGGCATATAGTCTGGAAAATCTACGTTCACATGAAAAGTATTTCATGATGATATTCATCATGGGAGCATATCTCTCCAGGAGGTAGGAGAAAGGAAAATTCCTCTTTCTCTCATTCTTTTACCTAGGTTTGATGAAAGGCTCATAGTTATGCTCCTCCAAATATTTCTGTTTGAACCATTTCTCCCCAACATTTAGGATCCCGGTGGTAGCTAAGATGATGGCAGTTGACATAGTGAAAGTGACAGTAGCTAAAGTAACTTGGTTGTCATGGAGATTAGCAATGAAAAGTCTGGTCAACATAGCATGGCATTGGACCTTCTGAATTTTCTCACAGAACTCAAAACTCCCAACATCTTTGAAACATGTCACGACCATAGGAGATGCCAATAGTTACCAGGTATTTTTTGGCTCTAATATGAGTATTCTTCCCCCTTTGTGTGGCATCCTCCCCTCTATTTCTTCTCCCTCACTGTATGGTTTGTTTTCTTCTTTTGACATGATGTCTTAGTGTCAAAACCCTAGGGAGGTGTGATGAGTTGGAATGTGATTTTAGGAATAAGAAATGGGATAGGGTAATTGAGGGAGATGGTGGTAGGGATTTATGAAGGTTTAGGGAGTGAAAATGAATTGTAATTAAGTTTTTGAGAAATACTAGGGTTTTGAATTTAAAGAAAGACACCAAACTGTTCTTAAGAAAATTCACACATCCAAAATGATTTGATGGAGAAGTTGAGTGAATAAATGGTAGCTTACTTACTTGTTGGAGGCTTAAGGAACCATTGCTAAAGGATTGAGGGTGTTTTTTGTGAAGTTTAGAGGCATTTTGGAAATTTCTGAAGAAGACAGGCAAGCTCGCAACACCCTTGGTAGGTGCGCCCTCTCTTTGGTAGGCGAACAACACAAAATTCAGGAGCACAGTGCCTTTGGAAGGCACACAATGCAACACACAGGTGCACATTTCTAGAAAAAAATGCGCCCTGCTTTAAGCAAACACACAACGCCTCCCTTGTTTTGCTGATTTTGCCCAAAAATTTGAAAACCCTGCTTTTCTTTGAGGATGATTGATGGTAGTGAGAGACAAATGAGGTCTATTTTTATGCTATGAGGGCTTTAATACTTGAGTGAAATTGATCTTTTCATTCAAAACCACTTTCTAATGTTTTAATTTCACCTTTGAAAACTTTGAAAATTCTCTTTATAGTCTGAATTTTTCTTTGCAATTTTAATGATGATAGAGTAGGCACTCTTTGATTGCTTTTGTTTGGTGTTCAATTGGCATATGGATTTGAATTGGCAGCTTGGTAATAGTACTTATTACATATAGTGAGCATAAAATTACATAAAAATAAAAATAAATTGCATCTTTGTTTTTGAATAAAATTACATTGAAGAATAAAAATCATAATTTGAAAGAAAAATTAAAGCTTTGGAAATATTCCTCGGAGATCATCTTTACATGTTTGCAAGTATCTTTAGATGATAAAGGAATGTTATTGAATCACTCTCATTATTTTTTCTGGCCTTATGCAAATGAAATGGTGTATTTTTGAACCCTGGAAAATGAAACCTAGTGACATAATGGGACCTTGAATGACGAGACTCCGTGGTGACTTGACTAACATAATGACATGGTGAAATAGACTTTCATTACTGAAATATGCTCAGAAAGACATGAAGGTGGGCCAACAAGTATGAATTTTTGAGGAGGATTGATATTTTATGACTAAGGCTACCATTAGTGAGTGAATTTTTTACATGACCTAATGGAATGATTAAAAATTTCTGAGTGGGACTCCTACAATGATATGAAAAGATTATTTTTGATCACTGATGGCATAATGCAAATAATGACACTAACATCTCTAATATGGGACTTGATTAAATCCAAGTAAACCTGCCTATTTCACTTCAAGAGAGTTAGTATTTCTTATTTTTGCCTGTCCTTCTTCTCATGCAATCTCTTCCATTTCCCTTTTTTTAGCCCTCCTAAGAATGTCCACGACCCGCCTTCTATGTATCAAGATTTATTCCACCACCCACACATCGATGAAATAACAATGCAAGTGGGACATATGGACTAGAACCCATGACAAAATCCATGTGCATTTGGATTTTTGAAGAAATATTGGTAGTTTTTAGCAGAATAAATATCGTAGAGGTCTTAAAATTAGTGTTTGAAAATCATGAATACATAGTGAAAGATGATGCAGGTAAAGAATTGGCAAAGAGGCTTTAGTTTTTGCTAGTATTGTGTCCAATGAGGAGGCTGCAACCATCATAGCAGGCGAGGATGGGAAGGATCTCATGGAATTTTTTTTTGTGTTAACTATGGTACTAAAAGAACTACAGGTTTCTGGCATGGAGGTGGCATCTTTGCTAATGGTGGTGGCTATGGTGGTGGTAGTGGAATTCCAACAGGGGCACTAATAAATCATGAAATTTGTTTGGTGTCCCTACAAAGTTAGTCAGGGTTTTTTCATTCCTCTTTCAATGATATTTACATTAATTGGTGCCTAATATTTGCATGGTCTTCACTATGAGACCATCACATGATGTTATTGAGGTTTGCAAGTCAGCTTTCATTGAGTAGGAATTAGGAACTATCACATAACATTAAGTAACATGGGTGAAAAATAAAGAATAAATATGTAAGACACAAACCAATGTGTGTGGAAGCTAAAAAATTAGTGATAAATATGGTTCTATTTATCGACTTTCAACTCAGCATGGTGTGCAACACGGATATGGTACTAACAATGCTCAATATGGAGCATGGAAGAGGAGTGATCAAGCAACAAAAAGCCAAGATGGTGTTGCACACACCAAGCAGTGAAGAGAGGATATGGAGGAACATGATGTGCCAAACAATGATTTGTACATGGTGAATCTTTATCTCTGTGTTGGTTTATGAATTTATTGCATGGTATTCTTATAAGCATTGGGTCTTCAAATATTGAGTCTATATATCATCAAAAACTATAGTAACTCTAAGTGGGATTTTAGTTGCTTTCAGATCGTGCATCTAAATATTGTAAGATACAGTGTGTTCTTTATATGAAGGTGAAGGCGCATAGGACTAGGGTGCTAACTGATTTTATTATGTATAGTTTTGTGTCAAGGGAGACACCATGCAAAACTAAACAAACTCATAAATTTTAAATTGATTGCAGTGACCTATCCTTGAAGTCATTTACTAACAAATTTTCACTAGTGGCCTATGTTAATTTCGTTATATTTTCAATATTATGTCTTTGTGTTTTTAGATATCTCCAAAGATCACCTATAGACCTGGGATCATAATTGAAACCTCAGAAAAATAATTTGGGAAGTCTTCATTAAGAACCCCACCGTTGGAGCTAATTGTTCCTATGAAAAAAAGTTTGCACACTGCAATTTAGATGTTCTAGAACAACAAAAGGTGCAGGGAGATAGAGAGAGAGTTTTGTTTCCAAATATTCCAACCCAGTAAATATAGAGAAATCCAACAACAATGGAAGGTGACAAAATGCAAATAATTCAAGTAGGTATGACGAACATGGACATTATAAGGGAGAGAAACAAAGCACTGAATTTGGGTTGTAGTAGTTAAGGGTGAATTGGCAGAGAGTTGTGTGGTCTTGCGAGTAGAGGCTAGGATGATCATGGAAGACGAAGAGAGATGGGGTATTGCAATTAGGAGGATGGAATTCCCATAGAAAGAAAACAAGGTGTGTAAAGAGGGAGCACAAAGTAGAGTAGAGGTTAGGGAGCATCCTGTAGTTCAACATTTATAAGTGGATTGGAATCGTGCCATGGCTGCACAAGTGAGCATGGATGTCTGACTACACTTGGCTTAGGACGAGCCAATGATTTGTGTTGGGGGTCAGTTAGGATCCAACTGGGACTTGGGTTTAACTAGAAGATGAAATGTAATTGAAATGACATGTAAATGTAAATGAAATGAAATGAAATTCAAATGCCATTAAATTTAAATTTCTAATGGAGGGAAAATTCGTTAATACATTCTCATTAAAATTTTCCCCTCTCATGGTTATAAAATATTTTAGGGTTAGGGGTTTTGGAGAGCATGTAATATGATTATAATATATTCTTCTTGAGAATTTTTGAATGCGAGGGTTTTAGTGTGAGAGAAGAGATTTGGAGGTAGAAAAACCTCCCTAACACTGTGGCAAGGATGGCCTACATATTATGTAAATTGTATTTTTCTTAATGAGGAATCTAGATTACATCTAGTCTCTTTGTGTTGCAGCAGTTTGTTGTTTAGTTTATTATCCATTTTTATGTTTTTATTTGCAACAATTTCAATGTGTAATGTATTTTGTTGTTTGGATTATTTTTCTTCTTCTTCATTATGCTATGTTATATTTCTATGATTAGTTGTTTTATTTTTATTGGAGCTCCTAGCAAGAGGGTTGAGTGTGTTATATTTTTGCAATTATTTGTTTTATTTTTGTTGGACATCTTGGCCAAAGGATTTTCCCAACACCACATATGAATATTTATCATTCAAACATTCATTTTATTTACACAATGAATAAGAGAATTTCCATTAACCATACGTGTCATGTAACAACAACATAACATAACAATGAAATGACATTCACAACCACATTAGCAAAACCACTTATCTTGTATTTTATATGAGCCTGGAAACTGAGATTTGGACTTCAACTCTCCACCCAAACTTATATTGATTGTGTTGTAGGGTTTCTTACAATCAGTCACCCCCAAGCTTGATTTAGAGATTGAGGATGAGTGCTCAAAGGAAATAACCAATACTGCTTGTTGAAACAAGGAATCCATATATTATACCATCTCCACCCTCCATCCAATACAAGGAATTTAGATATTATACCATATATACCCTCCAAATAATACAAGGAATCTAAAGATTATTTTTATTATGAGAAAATTGTACACTTGTTTGTACATAGCAAAAGGCACTCACCATTAGTGAGAGATATGGATAAAGAATGCATTCTCAGCTAGAAACATTGTGAAAAGACAAAATTGAAACGTTTTCCTAAGTTTTACTTAAAAAATCAACCCTTGCAGATGCTCTAAAGATTGTTATTCACTACCTCGCGGTTTTTTTGATAGCCGCGATTGTCGCTAGAAGTGTAGTCAACACCTCAGCACACGAACTTTCTTGATAAACAATGAAGATCTTAACATGATGGGTTGACCATTCTAGCCTCGAGCCCTAGGAAGCCTTAATGGCAAGGGGGTGGTAGCTCTCATCTCATATATGAGACAAAAAACCTCATTGATTAGCCAAAGGAGGGAAGGAATGTTCAAAGGTTCTATAAATGAAAGTGCATGGAGAGCCAAAAAAAACAAGAAGTTGTGAATTATTATGATGCCAAAATTTCTCCAAAGTAATATAACATACCATTGTGAGGATAATTCCACCATTTGAGCGAGTTTTTTTTGCTTCTTTGAGAGATCAAGAGATTGAGAAAGGGGAAATCCTTGTTAAGAGATATTGAGCACCTTTTCTCAATCAACTCTCTTCAAGTGTCTTTCATATTCATTTACAACTCTTCCAATACTAGTAATAAATAAAGAGGATCATTTTCCTACTCCTTTGTTGATTTGCTTTTCTTCACAATATTGTTTTATGTTTTTCTAGTTTAGTTTTATTTTTGTAGTGTTAATGCATTGTTTCCAATTAGTTCAATGCTTTGTTAGTCCATGTTTAATTACTAACACCACTCATTATTTTTATATTTCCTTGTAGGAACCAACCAACTACAAGGAATGTGGATTTGGGATTCATATGATACCAAACACACCATACAATTATACCATATCCACCTTTCAAACTAACACATGGAATCTAGATATTATACCATCTCCACCCTCCAGCTAAAACATGGAGTCCAGAGGTTGCACCACCACCACCATTATAATAATTCCCTCAATGTCTCCACCATAAACTAAAAGTATAAAGATCAATGAAATAATGTATAGGCCTACAACCAAGCATGGAAAACACCATGGACACTCTATGACCTGGAATCTAAAGGAGCAGGGTCTCCACCCAAACCGAGAGTCCAAATATCATCTTCCATTCATGTGGGAGATGTACACTCCTTTCTTCCAATGCTCATAACCAAGAAATGCACTTCCCTTTCCAATTTTCCAGCAATTCCTATTTATCCCCTTCCCCATTGTCCAAAAGTGGTGTATGATCTCCTCAAACTCCTATTCGAAGGTTGTTGTTGCACTTATCCAAAATACTCTCCCTCGTTTTCTTGTGTTGAGTCCCTCCCCTATTTTTTTTCTCCTCGTGAAAATTTCTAAAACGAAATTCTAATGCATTATCTGATATTATTTATCCTACTTATTATTCAACAAGAAGTTATTTACATAAATTTCTTAAGTAAATATTTAAATAAGTTCAATAGCAGTATTCACAAATAAAATGCTGATAAAAATATAAATAAATACAAGCACATGAATGACACAATTATTTTTGGACAATTGTCCCCAGACAAACCTAATGAAGGAAAACCAATGCAGTAGATGAGGGTTTCTTGTATTATTCTTCAGCAAAAATATCTCCTACAGAAGTTGACCATCAGAACAAAAGAGAAATATTATGAGAAATTTACAATCAAAATTTTCACCTGCATTTCAATGAGTTTCTAACCCTGGAGAGCCTTTGAGTCCCTATGTGTCTCACTGCGTCAGCCTCTGCGTAGTGGTTACATAGTTCCAACATCACAACCCTTACACTGTCACTGCCTCTGCGCAGTCCTTCCTCAGTGCTGCTTCTCTCTGTCGGATTATGTACACTTAGCCCTTGCTGATCTCTCTCTCTCTCCACCCTGCAACTCTCCCTCTCAATCGATTTCTCGTTCTGAACTTTAGCCAGTGAGAAAATCAATATTCTTGGGAAACTATGTATTTGCCTTAGTGTATCTTACAAATGACTCTCAATTCTTCCTTTATAGTCTTCTCGTTGAGAGTTCAACGACTGAGATTAGATCTCCAATCAATGACTAAGATTAAATTTTGACTTGATCTGCTTTTTCTAGAATATTCACCCACAATTTCCATTAATATTGAGTAATTATTTTAATTTCCTAAGTTAGACTTAGGGTCCTCATTAAAAAATATTAATTTTCCTTATAAAACTGTTTCTTGGTGGAATTTCCAAAAACAATTTCTAGGTTATCTGTAATGCATGTGTCTAAGTCTCTCCACAAAATTTGAGACTTAGAGAACATATGATGCTACCAAAAATAAAAATTCCTACCACATCCTAGGATCATTCCTATTGAGGAATCTCGGTGCCACCCCTTCCATCATCACGGTTGTAACCATATGGTGGTGGTTTGTTCTCATGTCGTCTTCCCTCCAATCACCACTCCCTTTGGCTAATGGATCCATCAGTCCAACTACCCAAGGCCAATATTCCACATTTTCTTTCAATCAATAGTGTTTATGTTTACAATTACAAAATACATCAACCAATTAGGCTACCATTAGATGAGTAATCTCCCTCAATTCCCAAGTAATATCCTCCTCCATAGCTATAAAACTGTGTTCCAATCCTCAACCAATACATTTCGTTTACCCATTTCATTATGAGATCATCATTCATAATTGTTTGGATTGGGGTGGGGGGGAGGGGGGGTTTGTTAGAAAGACCGAGACAAGGTTGGGGTGCATCAATATTTTGTTCTAGAATTTTTTTTCCTTAGTATATAATTTTATTTGCAATAGTAATTGATCCTCATTTAATTCATGACACATTATGCAATAGATCTAAGCGTGAGTATTAAACCATGAGAAAAATTTAATCATAAGGGCATTTAAAACATAAGAATTCAACACATCATTGACACATCAACACATACAAACAATGGATATTAGGTGGAAAAACCAACTGGGAAAACCCACTATTGTTGTTCTCTTTGTCTTATTATCATTATAAGTAAAATATCTTATTTCATCATGCTCTTGCGCAAACTATTACCAATGTGTAGGCTCCTACCTGTTGGAGGTTACCACCTCCTCTTATTTCTCCAACTACCACTGGAAGGAAGCAACTATTATTTGATTTATTAGCCATCACCAGAAGGAAGATACCTCTCCCTTACTGAAGGCTCCAAACTTTAGAATTATTTTTGGACCTCATTTCAAAATATTTCACACTAGATCCACCTGACTCAAACACAAATCATGCAGGCCATGTTTCATCTAATTTCCAAACTGAACACTATGATCAAACTGAATAACAAGATACCAAAAAATATCCTTGCAATAAATCTATGATTAAGAAAAAAATATGCTCAAAACACCATCAAGCCATAGCTCATCAATATTTTCAAATGCCAAGCCAAACTCTGTACTTAATATCATATATCATCATCTTACTCTTTAAGACAACCCTTGATAATATGCAATAATAAAACTCTCAACCATATTAAACCATGTATGTAGAAAATACAACCATTGTATGCAAATCATAATTGTTATGCAGATACATTAGCATATCAAAGATATGTCATAAATCTGCCATTGATTCAATACAATCATTAATACACTGATCTCAATCTCAGTCGTTATAGCTCAATACATATCAAAAGGACATATAACCAACAATCCCCCCACAATGCAAACCTTGCAAAATTTCATTTACCCACCCATTAAAACATTAATCATGGATATTTGTCAAAGGTTAATAAACAACATTATCTTAGCTCTTCTAGCTAACAAAATTCCAATAGTGCAACCACTATCAATCAAATTTCTCCATAGTAATAATGAATACAAGCAACAATTAGCTTAAAGTAGCATCACCATAGGTATCAAAAACATTTTAAATCTTTCATAATAAGCCTCTCACCAAATGAGAATTCATTTTCTAAAACCCCTTCAACTAGCACATCAATCTACAATCACTTTAAAAGATTGCCAACTCAATATTATATGGTCACTTGCATACTAGAATTCATGGGTAAGCATGCAATTCTTTTCCGAAAGTGTTGCACATAATGAATTTTGAGATACACATACAAAACTTTGAAATGATCAATACTAAGTATCTATCTTTGCAAATTGAAACTCAAATAAAATAAACAACATAAACTTACTTCAATCCTGCATCAAATTCATTGATAAATTTGTTATTGCAATCCTTGTAGCAAGCATATCAATACACAATCTCTATCAAGCAAATGCACCTCCAGTAAAACATAAAATGAATTATTTATATATTAGTCTCTGTGAAACCCTCCATCGACTATGTAATAAAAATGCACAAATCTATAAATAAATTATTAGTGCACACATTTAGATCTAGGCATAAACAAGCAAATGATCTCTGTAAAAATTTGTATACTGGAACCTTTGCGTAAGACCATAATCTCTGCACATCACAACTTTAGAGAGACAAAACCTGATGCAGGGGCATTAGGCACAATAAAATACTCTGTACCTAAGTAGACATAGGGGGGTCTTATGTTTTTAAGTTCTCTTGTAATCATTAGTATTTTGAATAAAATAGTGAGGGATTGTAAATGTTCTCTAACCACTAGAGAACATGAGGGAAGTTGATTAGTTAGGAATGTGAAGAGACAGTTGAATTAAGATCAGTTCGGTTATTTAGGGATTGAGTCTAAAATTAGGAATTTGGGAATTGTAAGAGTTTGGTGAGCTATTAGGGAACTTGAATCGATTCAGGTCATCATTTTGTATAAATGTAAGCATGAAAGATAGTGTAGGGTTCAGAGCTGGAGAGTGTGAGGGATTCAGTCCTAAGCAAACAGAGTTGCTCTTGAAGAGGCCAATTTATTGAAGACCAGACCAAAGGCAAGAGTTATTTTCGTAATTTATTTCATTTGTATGTATATGAAGGAATTTGTTTCTGAATTAGGTGTGCATGGATTGATTGGTTCTGTGTAAGACATTAATGTGAATCAAATTTATGTGTTCAATATATGGAAGGAGGGTTCGGTTCCTTTTTTCCTGAGTGATTATATTATGGAAGAAATGAAATCTTGGTCTCTAACTTTTGAACATGCTAAATCTGCGTGGAACTTTGTTGACTAAATTTAATTGAAATCGATTAAAATCGACCCATATCTGCTGGGTTATAATAATAGAGAATGCCGTTGTGTTATATGTCCCTGTATTAAATTGAACGCATTGGATTCACCCTTTGTTTATGAATTTCATGCGTTTAGCTCTGAGTGACGGGCTCATTAACAAAATCGATGAGACTTGTGCTTGTATTGAAAGATGCAAGCAATATCAAAGCATCTAAATTTTGGGTACGTTTAAATCGTGCAAGAGACTCTGTTTAATTGAATCGATATCATTTGATTCAATCCACATGGTGGCTTGAATCGATTCACAGTAATTAAGGTGGAGATGAAGAAATATGAATAGGGTCTGTAGTGTAAAGCTTTGCGTTGAGATAAGGTGAATTTGTGGGCTGTCACCATCCGTGGAAATGAGAAATAGCATCGAGAAGGGCGGTGTAATCCGGAAACAGGAAACGAATTCGTTTCATAGAGTTGAATCATGACCGTAATGAAGGAGGTGGAACCTTGAACAAATAAGCCAATTGGAACCTTGAATGAACAGTAAAACCGGAGGTTGAAAACTAGCGGTCTCGCGCTTCAAAAAAATGGTAAGTGGATTTGTTTAAAAAAACACGATATCGTTACTTGAAGGACACATGGCTTAAGGCGGTATTGTGAAACCACTTTTATCGCGTTTTTTTTCCGTGTTAAAGTTCTGTGGGGGAAAAAATGTGATATCTATCTGATGGGAGGTTATGGAGATCCGACAGTGTTTGTATATTGAAATTGTGAATGGGGTGATAAAGCGAAGATCAACGGTGGTGGTCATCCGGTTGGAGTGCGATGACATGTTAATCGTCCGATCCACATTGTATTGGTGGTCATTGGATTGGTCTCATCGTCATTGGAGAGGTAATTTAAATGCGTGGGCTCGAGTGCTACCATATGAAGTCGGGGTTTAATATACATTATAAGGGTGAGTACACCTAAGCCTTTGTGGGTCGACAAGCTGTGGTCGATGTTGAGTCTCAAAAGTGTTTTCCATATTCATACATATTTCCATTATGTCATAACCATTCAGCTCTTATTCCATATCCATCTGACCTAAAACCCTACATCAAGTAACCATTTTCATAAATATATGGGTTAAGATCCTTGTTTTCCAAAGTTATTTATTTTATGTATTTAAAGTGAATTTATGATTAGAAACTAGAAAATTAACATAGTTTCATATATCTATATATGTGTTATGAGTTTTGTGACATGTGTAGGTAAAAATGAGACTTCTAGAAGACCCTTATGTGGCACTCTAAGGCCAAATTCGAATTTGGTTGGAGAAGATCATGGGATCATGAGAACATGTGTCTCATTTCCTTGTTGTATTGAAACTCTAAGAGGATATGTGTCTCATTTATTAGTTGTGTTGAAACTCTAGAAAGACATGTGTCTTATCATTTCCTATTTTGATTGTAACTCTAGAGATGGAGGGAGAGATTCATGGACTCCCATTAATGAGATAACTTCTCATATTTTGTATAAATAGGAGAAGCTTTCTCCTATCATGGGTAGTGAAAAATAGGAGAAGAAGAGAAAGGAATAGAGAGTGTTTTGTAACAAATCTTAAGATGGAATGGGATGTAGATTTGTGAGTTTTTCAATAAAGAAGTTATTTGATGCTGTTTTGATTAAAACTTTAAGGAGCTGAAGAATTTCACCAAATTGATAGCAGAGGGCCCCTGCTATTCAAGGAGGTTTTACATGTTTTCTAGATAAGTCTATTTCAATTCTATTTTGTCATATTTTCTTACCTAGATTTCTTTCTGAAATCATAGTTTTTAGCATTATTTTTCATGTCATTTGCTTAGATAAAGGATACTCATGATATTGCAGTTAGTCTCTTTCTCAAGCTCTTCCAATACATCTCTATTAAATGAATGGGATTCAATTGTGATATTTTGAGTTATTAGCATTTCATTTTTTGTTATTTAGTTAAAAAGAAGATCCTCATTATACTGCAGTTAGTCTCTTTCAAAAGATTTTCCAATAAATCTCTAATTCACGAATGAGACTAAGTTGTAATATTTTGAGTTATTGATTGTTTTGCTTCATAGAAGATCCTTATCACATTATGATTAATCTCTTTCAAAAATCTCTTCCAATAAACCTCTAACTCATGAATGAGATTTAGTTGTAATGTTATAAGTTGTTTCAACATTTCTTTTATGTTTTAAGAGATCCTCATTGCATTAGAATTAATATTTTTCACAAGCTCTTCCAACAAATCTCTAACTAAATGAATCAAAGTAAGTTGTAGTGTTTTGAGTTACTTTTCATTTCATGAATGTTCATTTAGAAGCTGTAATATCCATGGATTAGGACTTTTTGCTTTCATCATTTTCTAGTTAGGAACATAACTTGCAAATAAACTCTGTTTTATTTCATCTATTAACATTTCATTTTCTCCCTTTTGACATAAATCTAACTTCATATTTTTAGCATAGAGTAGCATACTAAGATTCAAACATAAAAACCCCAAAACATCAATAAAACACTAAAAACAACGAAGTAAGAAAAAGGGATACTTAGGCACATATAGTGCATCACACTTCATCAGTTTACTAGCCCTGGTTGATAATTTATGTTAGCAATTTAGGACACTAAATTGACTAAACAGTCGATGTAATAAAATAATTGGTATGTTGGTGTTTGGGGTTATCCAAATCGAAACTTTAGGTCACATGAAATAATTGAACAGTGCAGATATGTGGTAGGAAGGCATTGCCATATATATATATATATATATATATATATATATATATATATATATATATATATATATATATATATATATATATATATATATATATATATAAGTGTATGTGAGGGTAGAGGTTCACGTTGGTTTATAGTAAGGTTGAATATTTAGTCCGATTGCGTGGAATAGGTAAGAACGATGGTCTCATAACCATAATTTTAACCTTTGATAAGAAGCTTCTTCCATTGAATTGATTGTCTAGATTGTGATTATAGTTGGGTGCGTCCACTTTTATGAATAAGTGGAGATTGTGGGTTTATAGCCATAAAAGTATTAATTTAATATCTCAAATCTCAGAGATTTGAGATATTAAAGCTTCCATATTATTATTGTGAAATTTCCAGTTGAGATTAATTGGGGCATGAATTTGAAGAATGCATTTTATATGCAAACAAGATTGAAAATTGTGGACAAAGGGAGGTATCCTGGGCATCAAAACCTCTATCACTATAGTCCAATACATTAAAACAAATCAAATATTGTAATAAGGACAAAATTAAATCCATAGGCAGACTCTGGCATTTCAGATTTTGTCATTGATACACAATACTTTTCCTTTTAAACAAAAAAAATGATCTCTGCATACTTAAAAAAAACACACTAATATCTTCATACACAATACTCTTCCAAAAAAATGCACTAAATTTGAAATCAATCTTGTATAAATTCAGTGTAACCAAGCATATAAACAACTAAAACAAAAAACCAGTGACAACATTATGCATATAATATAGATATAAGTGAATGGTGCACAAAAATTTACAGTGATCTTCAGGAAAAACATAATGTGCATTGTTATGAGTATACAAAACAAAATATCACACATTACTTCAATCCCACATGATCAAATATGATTGTAACACGAGTTTAAATTTTTATCACTGCCTTCTTTAGACCTATGTCAAAACAAAGAATAGAGAAACCAAAAGATGAAAATTATAATACAAATCAATCAAAAAATATTGCACACTAGATTGATCGAGCTCCTTAGATATTTATATCTATTTTCCATTAAAATTACCATGAGAGAACCAAAGGATTTTTTGATTGTAATGTTTGAAAGTATCAAAGAGATGTTGCACACTAGAAATCCACAATAAATTCATTGTTTTATCATGTGGTTTTACATTTTCCCCACCTATATACATTAACACACCCTCCTTATTCAGGAAGTGCATTAGAATACAGGTAATATTCTCTATATGGTGCATTATAGTGCAAGTTGTCTACTTCTTTAGTTGTGTTACCAATATCCTCACCCAACACCCTATTAAATTGCTTCAACACTTCTAGAACCTATCCAACTTCCTCTGTAACCATCTCCAGAATTTTTCCAACTTCCTCGCAAGAATCAACACATCATCATAAGACTCTAGTTTTCTAGATAAGTATGCATCCTCATACAAATCTATTGCTAATCACCAAGAGTGTGGTACGATGCAGGTTGACATCGTGTGACAAGATCATGATCCAAGTTGAAATATAGGACAACACACTAGCCATATTTCCAAATATCTCCCCATTTGGCATTGATTTCAACCTATTGCAAAACACTAGGACCTTATCTCTCCCTTTGACATCAATGGCAAGGGAAATATCAAGCTGAGAGATGTACTCCCCCTGAACTGCGCAATAGCAAGTTGACTAAAAAGTGGATACAACCTGATATTCTAATAAATTTTGATGCTTCTCCTGCAAACAAAGAACTCGGTTGCACAAAATGCCTCAATTGATGTCCATTCTCCCCATAAGTATACAATGATGCTGCAATCATACTCTCTCTACTTCTCTACAATAATCCTCCTTGCTAAGTGCAAGATACTAACCCACTTTTGACCAATGGTGTATAATGATCTGCAATAAATATAATATGTATGGCTCCTCTTATAAGCATGCCTATCACCAACCAATGGATCATCCACTCAAGTCACACCATTCCATCAAATTTCCCTATACATAGTTGACACACTTTTACAATACATGTTGGAACCAATGTGTCTCTCTATGATCAATGTATCAAAGGATGAAATAATAATGATACATGGATTATATAAATGCACATAATGTGTTCACCATTTTACATGCTCATCACAATAATATGAGGCAAATACATGGCATCCATGAGTAACAATATTTTCTCTAAAGCACACAACATGACAATTTGAATTGATAGAAACAACAAAAATTTCATATCAAAGTGACAAAAACATATAAGTCCTTCTCATACATAATCCAAGCATAATACAGGAATCATTTACAGACTCCTCAAACCATGATAATTCCTACAATAAACCAATGTCAGATAAAACAAGTTCCTCCAAGCATTTCCTTTTCCTTTTTTTGCCAGAAAGGGACCATAATGCCAACAATGAACCACTGAAACACCAAAATCATATGAGATGATCCCCCTAGATGTGTTTCATTTTATCATGATATTGAAAATATTCGATTGAAGATATATAACACAAATCCTGATCACAATAGTCTCACTAGAAGCAACATTAGTAGCATAAATCATATACATCAAAATAATGGGTATCAATTAATCTAGAAACACATGGGGTTATCATTAAAGTTGGACCAGTGAAATGTAATCCTTTTTTTATGCATCGATCCCCATGATCTCATTCACTCTTCATTCATTTATGTAGTCTAATATGTATTAGATAAAATACAATGTAGTGGGGACTGTCTTTCCCTACTTTGAATATGAAGAGAAGGTTAACCTCTTATTTATGATCATATTTTTTTACATAATATATACTCTGTTTGCATTTTTTATTCCTTTTGTTATAACCTTTCCAATTTCTTCTTCTATAATTTTGCATACCATTGAGGTAAATATAACTACATGCCTTCTATAATTTATTTGACCCACACTAGGAATGTTCTACTTTAGTCCTTCAACCAACAATACATTATTTTCTTATGTATTTTTTACATTATTAAGATTTTCTCTACCTTTTCCTAGCAACTTTGCGAGTGCACGCTTTCCAAGAATAATTCTACGACCCTTGGTTTTTTTGAGAGAGATAATTTTGATCTTATTTATATACATGTGATGAGAGCATCCATTGTCTATGTACCTGTGATTTTCTTCTAGTGCACATAGAGAAATGCCACACTTCTCTTATTTCTCTTTCCTTTTATTCTAAGTATTTATATGAGGACTGTTGATGGAGGCGTCTTCTTCTAGACTTTTTTTAAATGTAATTTTTTTTATTTTTATGTCATGTTTTCTGAAATTTCTAATTGAATTCATTATATTTCTTCTACATTCTTTTGCCACATGTCCAAATTTATTGCATGTACAACACCTCACATGACCAAAGAAGGGGACAAAAGAGTGATAGTACTTTTGCTTCATGTTCCTTTCATTTTTATATGTTGTACAATATATATCCTTATGACCAAATAATTTTCATGTAAAAAAAAAATCCTTCAAAGAAACTTGAGTACCTAGGAACTGATGATCTTCCCGTGGAGAGACTGTTTGCTTGAGGTCTGAATAATATGCTTCTGCAATTGGCCACAATGTGTCCAAATTTGTGACAGATAAAACACTCAATATAATCAATCAAGGGACAAAATGAATTGTTATTATTATTTGGATGCATACATTTTTTCCATGCTCATTCTTGGGGGTGAATGATCTTCTTTGAAAATTCATTTTTCGTTGTTGTTGGTTTAGTTTCCTTCTCAATTATTTACCAGGATTTTCAGAATTTTCTTTGTTGTCTTTGAAACTACCTACACATTCTTGTGAGTTGGATTCTCCCTTCATAGTTTCATGAAAACCAAGGATGACTTAATGGAGGGAGACATTTGACTGCTAAGAATATTGTTCAATATCTTGGTACTATCTCTAAATCTCAATTGTTTTCCATTTTTTGCTAATTTACTTCTTGATGAGCTTACCTCATCATCCTTTTCTATTATTAACTCTTCCAATTGTGTTCTTAATTCAATAATTTACAATTTAAGGCCATTTTATTATTATCCAAATAATTTAAGTAACTCCTCATTCTTTTTATTTGAATTTTTTAAATCAGACTTCAGAGAGATGATCCGAGCTTCAATTCCTTCACAATATCATTTCCTTTTGCTAATTTATTCAGTTATTGTTGCAGTTTTTGTTGATTCATCATGACCCCTATTTTCATATATGCAGCTTAACCTTGAGACCGTCAATATTTTCCAAAGCAGAAACAAGGTCTCTTCTAAATTTGAATTCATTCTCTAACCTTTCTTATTTTGTATATATAAATTCATATGATATGATGGAAACTATTTAATGGCCATACTCTTCTTCTGATAGTACATAAGTTTCTTCTTCAGATACATTGAATGTTTAGAATGAAAGTTTACTTGTCGATTTACCAGATGAATAAAATCTATCCTTAACTATATTTCCTTTTCCTTCATGGATTCTCTATAGATTATCCCATACCTCATTCATGGTTTCAAAGGCACAATTTTCTAAAATTCTGACATAGGTAGGCCACAATAGATTTCATTTAATTTTTGACCATTTTTTTAGTTCTTGACCCGATGGGGGATTTTTAGTGCAATCATTACATACTAAATTCCAAATATCATATCCAAGGGATATTAAATTATAATTCATCCTTTATTTCCAATCCTAATCCTTTCTTTCCAATACTAATAATTTGCATCATTAAGTAGAAGCATACCTTGAATATCCATGACTTGTTCTGCTATTTATTGTCCTACGATTGCTAATATTTCCTTTGCATGTGATACATCCCTTTCACTCTCATATTTTTATTGAACTTACTTCTTCCTTTGAGTTTCCTTATTTGTGTGCTTCTTAACCATGGTCTATGATCTACTCTTGAGTGGTTAAGCTTCACTAAAGAGAACTTGGAACTAATACCAATTGATAGAAATACTAAGAGGGGGGTGAATCAATATTTCGTGCTAGATCAAATTTTTCTCAGTTTTTAATTTTATTTGCAATATTGACTGAACCATCATTTAATTCACAACACATTATGCATGATGTTTGAGCATGAGCAGTAAACCATGAGCAACATTTAATAATAATGGCATGTAAATCATAAGAATGAAACACATAATTAGCACATCAACACATAGGGAAATCAGATATTAGGTGGAAGACCGAAATGGAAAAAAACCAATGTTGTTGTTGTCTCTAATTTATTCTTATTATAAAGAAAATATCTTATTACATCTTGCATTGACGCAAAATTTTACTAGTGTGCAAGCTCCTACCTATTGAAGGATACCACCTCCTCTTATGGCTTCAGTTACCAAGGGTAGGAAGCTACTACTCCATAGTAAAATTTACTGGCCACCATCGAAAGGAAGCTACTACTCCCTTACTGGAGGCTCCAACCCTTAGACTTATTTATGGACAACGTTTCAAAATATTTCACACTAGATCCACCTGACTCAAACACAAATCCTACAAGTAACATTTCATCCAGTTTTCAAACTAGACCCACATATACCATTGTATTCAAACTGAATAAAAAGATACAAAAAAAATATCTGCAAAAAATATCCGATTAACAAAAAATATGCTCAAAATACCATCAAACCCTAGCTCAATAATATTTTCAAATGTCAAGACAAAATCTCTACTCAATATCATTTATAATCATCATACTCATCAAGACATCCCTTGACAATTTGCAAAAATACAACTCTCAACAATATTAAATCCTCACTGCGACAAATACAATCATTGAAAATCATAGATGTTATGCATATACATTAGCATATCACAGATCTATCATAACTATCCCATTGAATCAATACAATAATCAATACACTAATCTCAATTTTAGTCATAATAACTCAATACATGTCAAAAGGACATGTAACCAAAACTTCCCCTGCAATGCAAACCCTGCAACATCTCATTTTCCCACTCATGAAAAAATTAAGCATGTAGACTTATCAAAGGTTAATAAAAAACATTAACTTATATCTTCTAGCAAACAAAGTTCCAATAGTTTAACCATGATCAACCAAATTTATGCATAATATTAATGAGGACAAGTAGCAATTGGCTTGAAGCAGTGCCACATAGGTATCTACCGACATCAACACTCTATCATAATAAGCTTCTAACAAAATGAGAATTCATTGTATAAAACACATGCAACTATCACAATAGTCTCCAATCACTTTGAAACATCACCAACTTAGTATTTGTTGGAGCATGGTCCCCTAAGTCCGAGATTTGATGATTATCTTAACATATTTTTGTAATAGATTTTGTAAGTTTAGTTTTCCGCAAAAAAAGTCAAGGGGCTTTGGGGCAGGTCAAAGCCCCTCATGAGTTTTAATGGGTAAAAAGGGTAGAACAAGGGGCTGTAAACCACAGTTTGTAGACCCTAGAATATCGTAGGCTAAAAGTATAAATATAATTCTAGACTGAGTCGAAGAAGTCAGCTTTTGGGGATAAGTCTGAATGTTGATGATAGATTTGGCTATTTTGTGATATTTTGTGCAGATTTGTCAAGGTAAAAGGCTCCTGCTAACTCTGTGCGCAAAGACCTTAGTCCTGCTGTGTGCAGACCCTGATAATTGTGTGCGCGGGTGATTAAAGGGTTTTGTACGAAGGATCTGAACTGTGATATTAATAAAGAACCATTGTTGTGGATATTTGAGTCTCAAATGCATCTTCTATCTATGCTATGAATGTTTATGCTTATTATTTCCAATTCCTGTATTGTCTGCACTTAGATCTATTTCACAACTGTGATATGTATGATTATTGAATGTATCTGATATAATAAGGGTACGGTATTTTTTGTTAAGGGTTATTACTCGGATTATAGATTTTGTGTTAACCTGCGCATAAGATACTCTCCATATTTGGCCTAAATATGTCTGTAAGGGTTTCCTGGTTATGGATTTTGTTGTGTAGGTCTATTTATGATTGTTTCAGATCTATATGCACCCACATCATTTAATTCTCTCTCAGGATGGGGAAACCTGGTTCCAGCACCTCCCATACTACTTCAGGTGAGACTTTGACTTGCATAAGCAGGTCACTGCTGAAAGGGCTAGTAGTAAGAGGGTTTTGTTAGTTAACCTCAACTTTGACCCTAGGTCAGGACCCCTCAAGCCAAAAAATGGTTCCGTTGTTGGGACTAGGAGTATTTTGAGATAGGTTGAGTGATGTGAAAAGGTAAGTGGCAACCATTAAAACATGAACTAGAAGAATCGTTTGAAAAAAAATATTCAAGAATTTTCCCTAAAAGAAAACAGAAGTAAGAAACTGTCCGTCGAAGAGTGGAAGAAAAAGTACATTTTTACAAAGGTTCACGAGATCTTATTTGTAACCTTTGCGTACGAATTAAAGGAGTGGTTGTCAATATTAGCATAATTCCAAACCTATTGTAAGGATGATCAAGTGACGCAGTGGACCCCTGAATTGATCCAACAATTAGAAAAGACTGATAATTTCATTACTCGAACTTTAGATCACTGGGTTAACAACATCTTGGGTGGGTTTGTTACATATTTTGCAGTCGATCATTTTGTTTCATACTCTGAATCTGAAAGGATATTTTTCAAGGGATTGAGAGGTAAGTTCTTATGAACACTACCCCTGCTGATTAAGATGCTATTGTGTGAAAAGGGTATTTTGTGCAGCCACATCGAGTGAATGAACCCTGATCAGAACGAAAGAACTACGCACAACAGAAAATATTATTGGGTCAATCAGAAAGGGGAAAGATCTATATACAGTCCTATGAGAAACTCAACTAATATAAACGGAAGTGATGCTATGCACACTTGAAATAGCCCCCTTGCTACGCCACCATCAAATTCGCACAGGGGTAATAATTATCCTACCCCACTGCCACCCCCACCTGCGGAAAATATGGTCGCGCAGCTGAAGCTACCTACATTTAAGAATGTGGGGGATGAAGATATGTATCGATTTTGGTTTGTGGCGAATGCAGTGTGGACTGCGTAGAATGTGAATATTGATGCTGTCAAGAGAGCACAACTAGCTATGGCATTTGAAGGTCACACTTTAGATTGGTTCATGGAATACCTTGCTCTAAATGTAGATCCCACTATTCAACATATTAAAGATGTGCTGAAGCAAGAGTTCCAAAAGCCAAAGTCCTATTCACAATGCGTAGTAGAACTTAAAGACATCAGGCAAGGGCCGAAGGAATGAGCTTGGGAGGCTGACTAGTGGTTGAAGAAAGCTATCAATGACGGAGGATTTGTCTACGATGATAAGAAACATTAAGAATGGTTCATTTCCATGCTCTTTCCGCATCTGCAAGGACCTTTAGGTCAGCAGAAGATTGAATCTCAGGCCGAAGCCCTCGAAATTTCCATGAAATTAAAAGCTGCGCCTAGGGTCGATGCTTAATTTAGGGCACTGCAAATTCAAATCCAATTAGAAGCTATGCACTTAGAAATTTATAAATTACGCAGATATCAGGGTAAAGAAGTTTGCGCATATGTTTGGTGCATATGTTGCAAGGGTGCTAGCCACACCAAAGATCAATGCCCTCTTTTTTCGGATTATATGCAAACTAGAGGACCAAATACACTGCGCCCCAAGGATGCTGTGGGGCCTATTACCCCCATGATATGGTGTGCAGATTGTAGGGTCGCTGCACGGAATGATACAAATCGTTTCCCACGATTAGGAGCTTATGTGCCAAAATTAAAGCAGTAGTGGTGAAGATTTTGTTCTTCAGTTGGTCATGATGTACACCACTGCCGAATGTGCGATCTAATGATAGACAATGCGAACCTCTATAGGGTGCAGGTCAAACCTTTGTCACCAGCATCTCCCTTTGGAAGAGGAGGATCCCCATCAAGAGGAAGGGGAGGGGGGAGAGGTGGAGGCACAGGTCGGGGAAGAGGGAAACTAATCTGCTATAACTATGGAGATGTTGGACATTATGCGCGTGACTGCCCTAACCTTGCTCGAAAATCCTCCAGGTACTATAGGAAATATGGTCATGTAATAGAATATTTTCCTGTGCTAATAGCTAAAATGCAGGAAAAGCAGAAGACACATACACATAACATACAAATGGTTAAAGCTGAACCACGCGATGTTGGTTCGAGTGTAAATGTAATTACACACAGTGGTGTTGCCACCGAAGGAATTGAGGAAAAGGTTTCCGCAGATCCATTGATCAGAAAGGCGTCTGACAAGAAGGAAGGTCTCAACCTACAAAAAGAAAAAGAGATTTTTATTGAGGCCAAAAAATATTTCGCTAATATGGGAGTTTCCACGTAAAAAACCACAATGGAACCAAAGGTCGATGATGAAGTCAAACCATTCCTACAAGCCTGCATTAAGTTACTGTGCAATCAGAAGGCAATAGTTAATCTTCAGGCCTTGATATACAGCTGCATAGAAAAAGAAGTACCTCGAGCGGAGACTGAGGCTATGAAAAAATTTCATAAGAACAGGAAGAGAACTGGTTGGGAGATGCACATGACGGTGCAGATTAGTGAGTATGAGATGGATCAAGTCATCCTAGATTTGGGATCTGATGAAAATGTCCTACGTAAGAAAAATTGGAAAAATATGAGAGAATCAAAGCCGGAATGGTCCACCATTTAGCTATGCATGGGTAATCAACAGAAGATCATTCCACTTGGAAGAATTCCATAGGTCATGGTAGACATTGCTGAAGTAAAGGTATGCGCGGATTTTGAATTAGTACAAGTTGTGGATGATGCAGACCCTTACCCTGCGCTATTGGGATTGGATTGTGCTATTGATATGTGAGGCATCATCAACCTAAAGTGTAGAAGCATGATCTTCGAGAATGATGGTACGCGTGTAATAGTTCCACTAGACCCTGTAGAAGGAGAAATATACATAGAGATAGTGCACGAAGGAGATGATGTTGACCATATCTATAAGCTAATTGCACAAGATGAGGATTGGATCAACCCCACAGCTGATGGAATGATGAACTGGGAAAAATATAGTTCATTCTTTTCAGATTCTGATGGAGAAATGGCGAATTGGCAGAATTGAATGCATGATGTTTCTGTGCTGTGCTGCCTTAAGATCACCAAGGATTTCTGGTGTATCTCTTCAAAGATAAGAGAATTACCCTATTTTGATGGTTCTGGTAGTGTCATATTATTTTTTGTATAATTTGAAAATTTTTTCCTAGAAGAACGGAGATTCTGGGCACTTGATTTAGCTATGTGCGTATCCCCAACGCGTTGGTGGGATACACATAAGGGAAATTTTATGGACTGGGAGGAGTGCAGTGAAAGGATGAAGTTGCGCTTTGAGCCACCGGTTACCCCACCAGCTAAATTATTCTATGGTCAGGGTGATCTGCGCAAACAATTGGATATGTGTATGGAATTATGGAAGGAATGGGTTCATATGTTTATTCACTCATTAGGATCGGTTCCCACTACATGGTATTTGGAAGCTAGGCAACACCGAGGCACGAGACATTGGATCACAATGACTGATGAATTACTATCAACCTTTAGCTTGGTTAGAGGATGGGAGGGATTGGATGAAGCATTGCATGATATAGATGCTCTTGTCTTTGACAGTTTCCGACCAAAGAAGGAATGAATTGTGCCAACATGAGATGCGCAGATGCAGGACATTGTCAATTGCAGGAACCTATAAATAGAAGACAATGAAGATGATCCCAGAAATGTCAACATACCTAAGTCTAAAGGAGAACGCGCAGTTGTAGGGCCCTCAATAGCAATAGTAGATGTGACCAAACCTATGAAATTAAAAGAAGTTAACATTGGGACGGAAGACAAACCCAAGTTGGCCAAAATTGGGGATTACTGGGATGATGATACAATAGGCAAGATTTCGGAGCTGCTAACAGAGTACAAAGACTTATTTCCTACTAAGCTCTCAGAGCACAAAAGAATTGTAGGAGACCTGGGTGTTATGAAGATCACTTTGAAACCATATGCGCTAATCTGAAATGGGTGGATAAATTTTTATGCTTTGCAAGCACCTCCCAATCAGTTAAACAAACTAAGATCTAGCTTATACTTGACTGTGCAGAATTGAATTCTTGATTTAGGTGTATGTGTTTTAAACTGTTTTAATGCTTTAAGTGTGAGTAATTACAAATTTTTTTTTCTAATTAAACACATGTAAAAAAACCATAAAGTGCACCAAATAAGCATCAACACATAACAACAAATTTAATAAAGGAGTTCACCAAAATATCGTGGGCTACGTCTCCTTGAGCCTTTGTCAATTGACTTGGCTCTTTAGGTTTATGATGGAAAATATATTTTACAAGTAAAATAATCACATCCAATGGTTATTTGGACTGTACCATTGGGTTTAGAATACCATCATACCCCTAGAATCGTTGTTATCTCTTTGAAGATAGACCTAGGTTTCCTTAGACTTGACCTCTTCTGTCAGCACCCTTAAGATTCCCCGAGCTTCTCTGTGGCACCAAATCCTTAAGAAATCATTTTTTGTCCCTGAAAATCTTATCTAATGTCTCCAGCACATATCTAACACCCAAAATAGACTGTTCATTTGCTGAAATTGGCCTCCGGATGCTCCGATTACGCCTCCAACACCTAGTGGCACTCGTTGGCTCTAGGTTCACTGATAACTTCCCTAAAGCATCTCGACCTTCAGAATTATTCAAAATATTTTGAAAATTACATCAATGGATTCATAAGGTTCAAAATAGTCATAATACACTACTGGTTTGCTGAGAATGGATACTGGCTGCTCTGGATAGGCCTTATTCTCCTACTGGCACTTGGTGGCCCTAGTGGCCCTTGGAACTTCTCAGAAGCATCTCGGCCTTTAGAAGTCCTCTACTGGATTTTAAAACCTCACCATTAGTTACATAATTTCAGAAACATCCAAAATTGACTCTTGGATTCCTAAGTAAGGCCTCTAGCTGCCCTAACTAGGCCTCTTTCTGTTGCTGGCTCCTAGTGGCCCCTAGAACTTCTATGAGGAAAAATCATGCTCATAAGTCCTCTGATGGCTCTGAAACCCTCACCAATGAGTCTATAATTTCCAATAAAGTCAAAATTGACTATTCAGACTCCAAGAATGGTCGAATAATGCTCAAGATAGAGCATAAACAATTTTGTCCAGTAACCCCTAAAACAACTCTACTAATTTTGGAGAACTTAACTTTAATTGGAGAAAAAATAGGAAAACTGCCCAAATTTAGAGCGTGCTCCAAACTGCCTACCATTCTAGCCACAAAATTAAATTTATGGTTGGGGTGTTGGGCACATGCCCCCTAAACCCCGCGGTCTTCTAACCGTAACTGCCGGCGGGAACTCCACTTAAACTCTGGTCGAGTGGTGGGAAACTCAGGTTTAACTACATGGTCAGTATAACCGTCAGAGTTTTATTTGCGCCATGTGACAACAACGTAAATGGAAGAGGAAAATTTGGAGTTTGCGGTTAGTGTTAAGCCCTTGGGTTAGGGCGACGACCATATGGGGAGGGTCTAGCTCGAGGGGCTGGCCCCTCTGCTCCCCCAACACAATTTAAACAAAATTTAAATAATAGCCGTGCCCATTGATATTTAAGAACTAACATAGCGGAGACGATAAAGCATTGGCATGCTATGCGGGAGGTCTCGGGGTCGAGCCTTGGTGACCCAAACAAATTTTTCCACACTATTCAAGGGCCACGTGGCAGCCTCAGGGCTGGCCACATGGTGCCTTCCCATTGGACTTTCAAATACGCATGCCAAATGAAACTACGCCACTTGTCATCCTATAACTGGCCTGAGAGGAATATTCCAGGATCATTCCCTGGAATATACTTTTTTTTTTACTTTTCAAAAACCTAGTCAACCCTGATCAAATGTTAAAAATTAGAGTTTACTAGACTTTTCAAATCGCGATAACTTCTTCATATGGTGTCGGTTTTTCAAACCGTTTGCGGCACCAGAATTAGGAAGACAAGATCTATCTGGTCGCTCAAGTTCGAAACTATTTTGAACACTTTTAAATTTTAGCTATCACTTAGGTCCTTGATCCAAATCTGATCACTCCTCCCCATTAGGAATATTTTGGACCCCAAAAGACTGATTACATGTTCAACAAATGAGAGTACATCACCCTCACATTTCCAGCCTCCATACACTTTACCTTTCTTGGATTAGTGCCTTTGAGCCCAAACTCGAAGGTAGTCAATGCTACCCCTCTTGGATGCTCTTGTCCTCCTGTCAAGAACTGTGTCTTCCTTGAACTCACTTAGAAATTTTTGGCAAGAAATTTTCAGTTGAAGGTAGCTGAACATCATGTCCTTGATCATCGATCAAAGGTGTCTCAAACAAATGTAAGTTTTCAATAGAAATGCATACATGATTGAAATTTGCATATGTACAAATGAATGTATGTCTTACTAAGTTAAGAAGTCAAACCACTTCTTACCAAGCCACTTACATGGCGCTTTTTCTTGCTGAAAATCTTCTTCTTGTGAAACATCTGTTCTCACACCAATGATGGAATCTTTGGTTCCAATTTCGCCATTATTTTTATCCCCTTGCTTCAAATGCTTGGGATGATTAGTTGGATGCAATTTCCAACATTGGGCAATAAAATGTCCCTTTTTTTGGCAATGTGTGCAAGTCTTTTGCACCTTTTGAGTAAGTTTCCTTCGCTTCAACTGTTTCCTGTATGCCTCCATCCTCTTCCAATGTTTTGAAACTTCATGGTTACACAAACCAAAATAGGAACAAAAAATCTTTCTTCCTTTCATGCATGCATATTTTCCATGCTTAATAGAAACATAATCAACTTGAATATGGGAATAATTATACCTTAAATGTTGCTTTGCATGTCTATATTTTTTACCTTCTTGAGGAGATGAACTTGTAGAGGTTCTGGCTTTCTTTTTAAGACTAACATCAACGTTCATGTCTTGATAGATGTCGGATCTCTCTTGCTCCCCATAATATACATGTCTACAAACATCCTGCTACATCATAAGCTTCAAACAATGGAAATCAACTTGAAAACAAACTTGACATGTTTGTGGTTTAGAACTTGTAAAATTTTTTATTCTTGAAGTTGTATCAAATGCCTTCATGGATGTAGAGTTTTTGCCATAAGATTGAACATAGCCTAGACCAAACTTCTTAGGTCTCTCCTCAACCAAAATAGGATCAATCATGCCTTGTGCATGTTTTCCTAGACCCTTGCCTTCATAGCCCATTTTTAACATCAACTTGAACCCTATACCTCTAGTGTTATTTTCAAATGAACCTACACATCTATCTGAAGAGGAATTTGAAGACAAATTTGAGTGATTTACCTCTACTTCATGCATGTGCTTGGTTAAGGCCTCTTGGGCTTGATGAAGCTGGATCTCCATCTCATGCATTCTTTGAAGAATTCCTTCTTTCTCTTGCTTCATAGAAACAAATTTCTCATGAATTCTAGTGCTTTCTCTTCCATCTTCATACATAATTTGCACCATATCCTTTAGTATGTAGAAGTCTCGTTTCATCTCTTCATCGAAGAGTCTTGTAAAAGAGGATTTAGAAACCTCACTTGATGAAGTTTTCATATCTATGCAAATGAAAAATATAAATTCAATCAAAAATTCCAAAGCTTCAAAAACATTATGGCTGTAGATTCAAGCTCTTCTCTACAACTTGTATCTCTTCTTCAAGCAACCTTTTGCAAAAAATATTCAAGAGAGATTGTGCTTAAAGGGTTTCCTTGAGGTCCTTTGGGTAAGGAGAATGCTTTCAGTCTTCTTCCTTCTTGTACTCTTTTGGACTGAGCTATCAATAGCTTTCCCTTCACCTCTAGCAAACTCAAAATTGTAAGCATCAGTAAATTTGAAAACAGTCAAATTATTTGCACTGTTAAACACCTTTCAAGTCAAACAAGTAACCTAGTGCTTTTTCAAGAAAGAAACCTAGTGCTATGACACCACCTGATCTGAAATGGGTGGATAAATTTTTATTCTTTGCAAGCACCTCCCACTCAATTAGAAAAATTAAGATCTAGCTTATACTTGACTGTGCGGAATTGAATTCTTGATTCAGGTGTATGTGTTTTAAATTGTTTTAATGCTTCAAGTGTGAGGAATTACACATTTGTTTTTTCTAATTAAACACATGTAAAACAACCATAAAGCGCAGCAAATAAGCATCAACACATAATAAAAAAATTTAATAAAGGAGTTCACTCGAATATCGTGTGCTACATCTCGTTGAGCCTTTGTCAATTGACATGGATCTTTTTATGATGGAAAATATATTTTACAAGTAAAATAATAAACTCCAATGGTTATTTTGACTATATCAATGGGTTTAGAATACCATCATACCCCTGGAATGGCTGTTATCTCTCTGAAGATAGACCTAGGTTCCCGTAGACTTGACTTGTTCTGTCGGCACCCTTAAGATTACCTTAGCTTATCTGTGGCACTAAATCCTCAAGAAATCATTTTATGTCCCTGAAACCCCACCTAATTTCTCTAGCACATGTCAAACACCCAAAATAGACTGTTCATTTGCTGAAATTGGCCTCCAATTGCTCTGGTTACGCCTCCAACACTTGGTGGCACCCCCTGGCTCTAGGTTCACTGAAACTTCCCTGAAGCATCTCAACCTTCAAAAGTCTTCAAAATATTATGAAAACTCCATCAATGGATTCATAAGGTTCAAAATAGTCAAAATAGACTATTGGTTTGCTGAGAATGGATAGTGGATGCTTTAGATATGCCTCATTCTCCTGCTGGCACTTGGTGGCCCTTGGAACTTCTCTGAAGCATCTAGAATTTTAGAAGTCCTCTACTGGCTCTGAAAACCACACCATTAGTTCCAAAATTTTTGAAACATCCAAAATTGACTATTGGATTCCTGAGTAAGGCCTCTGCTGCCCTGGTTAGGCCTCTTTCTGTTGCTGGCTCCTGGTGGCCCTTAGAACTTTTCTGAGGCAAAATCATGTTCAGAAGTCCTCTGATGGCTCTACAACCCTCACCAATGAGTCTGTAATGTCCAAGAAAGTCTAAATTTATTATTCACACTCCAATAATGGTCGAATAATGCTCAATATAGAGCATAAACAATTTTGTCCAGTAACCCCTAAAACAACTCCACTAATTTTGGAGAACTTAACTTTAACTAGAGACAAAATAGGAAAAATGCCCAAATTTAGGGTGTGCTCCAAACTGCCCGCCATTATATCTGCAACATTAAATTTATGGTTTGGGTGTTGGGCACATTCCCCCCAAACCCCGCGGTCTTCTAACCGTAACCGCCGATGGGAACTCCACTTAAACTCTGGTTGAGTGGAGGGAAACTCCGGTTTAACTGCGTGGTCAGTGTAATCATCGGAGATTTATCCACGCCATGTGAAAAAAATGTAAATGATGGAGGAACGGTTGGAATTTACGGTTAGTGTTAAGCCCTTGGGTCAGCGCGATGACCATATGGGGAGGGGCTGGCCCCTCTGCTCCCCTAACACAATTTAAAACAAACTTTAAATAACAACCTCACCCATTGATAGTTGAGAAATAACATAGAGGAGATGGTAAAGCATTGTCATGCTATGCAGGAGGTCTCGGGGTTTGGCCCCAGCGACCCAAACAAAATTTTTCCACACTGTTCAAGGGCCACGTGGCGCCTTCCCATTGAACCTTCAAATCCATATTCCAAATGAAACTGCGCCACTTGTCATCCTGTAATTGGCTCGAGAAGAATATTCCAGGGAATATTATGAGGAATATTCCCTTGAATATTCTTTTTTTTTAACTTTTCAAAAACCCAGTCAACCCTGGTCAAATGTAAAAAACTGCAGTTTACTAGACTTTTCAAATCACGATAAGTTCTTCATATGGTGTCGGTTTTTCAAACCATTCACGTCGCCAGAATCAGGAAGATGAGATCTATCCAGTCGCTCAGGTTTGACACTCTTTTGAACAATTTGAAATTTGAGCTATCACTTAGGTCCTTGATCCAAATCTGATCACTCCTCCCCGTTAGGAATCTTTTGGACCCCAAAATAATGATTACTTGTTTAGTAAATGAGAGTACATCACCCTCACATTTCTAGGCTACATACACTTTACCTTGCTTGGCTTAGTGCCTTTGAGCCCAAACTCGAAGGTAGTCAACGCTTCCCCTCTTGGATGCTCTTGTCCTCCTGTCAAGAACCGTGTCTTCCTTGAACTCACTCAAAAATTTCAGGCAAGAAATTTTCAATTTAAGGTAGTTGAACATCATGTCCTTGATCATCGATCAAAGGTGGCTAAAAAAAAAGTAAGTTTTCAACAGAAATGCATACATGATTGAAATTTGCATGTGTACAAATGAATGTATGTCTTACTGAGTTAAGAAGTCAAGCCACTTCCATGGAGATTTTTCTTGCTGAAAATCTTCTTCTTGTGAAACATATGTTCTCACATCAATGATGGAATCTTTGGTTCCAATTTCGCCAGTCTTTTTATCCTCTTGCTTCAAATTCTTGGGATGATTAGTTGGATGCAATGTCCAACATTGGGAAATAACACGTCCCTTCTTCAGGAAATGTGTGCAAGTCTTTTGCACCTTTTGAGTAAGTTTCCTTCGCTTCAACTGTTTCCTGTATGCCTTCATCCTCTTCCAACATTTTGAAACTTCATGGTTACACAAAACACAATAGGAACATCAACCCTTTCTTCCTTTCATGCATACAGATTTTTGGTGCTTAATAGAAACATAATCAACTTGACTATGGGAATAATTATACCTCAAATGCTGCTTTGCATGCCCATATTTTTTACCTTCTTGAGGAGATGAACTTGTAGAGGTTCCGACTTTCTTTTTAAGACTAACATCAGTCTTCATGTCTTGATTGCTGTCAGAAATCTCTTGCTCGCCATAAGCTGCATGTCTACAAACATCCTGCTGCATCATAGGCTTCAAACAATGGCAATCAACTTGAAAATAAACTTGACATGTTTGTGATTTAGAACTTGTAACAAAACTTCTTCTTGAAGTTGTCTCAAATGCCTTCATGGCTATAGAGTTTCGCCATAAGATTGAACATAGCCTAGACCAGAATTATTAGGTATCTCCTCAACCAAAATAGGATTAATCATGCCTTGTGCATGTTTTCCTAAACCCTTGCCTTCATATCCCATTTTTAACATCAACTTGGACCCTATACCTCTAGTGTGATTTTCAAATGAACCTACACATCTATTTGAAGAGTAATTTGAAGACAAATTTGAGTGATTTACCTTTGCTTCACGCATGTGCTTGGTTAAGGCATCTTGGGCTTGATGAAGCTGCATCTGCATCTCATACATTCTTTGAAGAAGTATTTCTTTCTCTTGCTTCATGGAAACCAATTTCTCATGAAGTCTAGTGCTTTCTCTTCCATCTTCATACATAATTTTCACAATATCCTTTAGGATGTAGAAGTCTCGCTTCATCTCTTCATCGAAGATTCTTATAAAAGAGGATTTATAAACCTCACTTGATGAAGTTTTCATCTCTATGTAAATGAACAAAATAACTTCAATCAACAATTCCAAAGCTTAAAAAACAATATGGCTGTAGATTCAAGCTCTTCTTTGTAGCTTGTATCTCTTCTTCAAGCAACCTTTTGCAAACAATCTTCAAGAGGGATTGTGCTTCAAGGGTTGCCTTGAGGTCCTTTGGGTAAGGAGAATGCTTTTAGCCTTCTTCCTTCTTATCCTCTTCTGGATTTAGCTATCAATATCTTTCCCTTCACCTCTAGCAAACTCAAAATTGTAAGCATCATTCAATTTGAAAACAGTCAAATTGTTTGCACTGTTAAACACCTTTCAAGTCAAACAAGCAACCTAGTGCTCTGTCAAGCAAGAAACCTAGTGCTCTGTCAAGAAAGAAACCTAATGCTCTGATACCAACTGATTTGAAATGGGTGGATAAATTTTTATGCTTTGCAAGCACCTCCCACTCAGTTAAACAAATTAAGATCTAGCTTATACTTGACTGTGCAGAATTGAATTCTTGATTCATGTGTATGTGTTTTAAACTGTTTTAATGATTTAAGTGTGAGGAATTACACATTTTTTTTGCTGATTAAAGACATGTAAAACAACCATAAAGTGCAGCAAGTAAGCATCAACACATAACAACGAATTTAATAAATGAGTTCAGCCAAATATCGTGGGCTACGTCTCCTTGAGCCTTTGTCAATTGACTTGGATCTTTGGGATTATGATGGAAAATAGCTTTTACAAGAAATATACTCAACTCCAATGGTTATTTTGATTATACCATTGGGTTTAGAATACCATCATACCCCTGGAATGGCTGTTATCTCTCTGAAGATAGACCTAGCTTCCCTTAGACTTGACCTCTTCTATCGAAACCCTTAAGCTTCCTTGAGCTTATCTGTGGCACTAAATACTTAGGAAATAATTTTCTGTCCCTAAAACCTAAACTAATATCTCCAACACATATCAAACACCCAAAATAGACTATTCATTTGCTGAAATTGGCCTCCGGCTGCTCCGCCTACGCCTCCAACACCTGGTGGCACCCCTGGCTCTAGGTTCACTGAAAACTTCCCTGAAGCATATCGACCTATAGAAGTCTTAAAAATATTCTAAAAAATCCATTAATGGATTCATAAGGTTCAAAATAGTCATAATAGACTACTGGTTTGTTGAGAATGGATACTGGCTGCTCTAGATAGGCCTCATTCTCCTGCTGGCACTTGGTGGCCCTAGTGGCACTTGGAACTTATCTGAAGCATCTCTGCCTTTAGAAGTCCTCTACTGGCTCTGAAAACCTCACCATTAGTTCCAAAATTTTTGAAACATCCAAAATTGACTATTTGATTCCTGAGTAAGGCCTCTAGCTGCCCTCGTTAGGCCTCTTTCTGTTGCTGGCTCCTGGTGGCCCTAGTGGCCCCTAGAACTTATCTGAGGAAAAATCACGCTCATAAGTCCTCTGATGGCTCTTCAAACCTCACCAATGAGTCTTGAATTTCCAAGAAAGTTTAAATTTACTATTCACACTCCAAGAATGGTCGAATACTGCTCAAGGTAGAGCATAAACAATTTTGTCCAGTAACCCCTAAAACAAGTCCACTAATTTTGGAGAACTTAAATTTAACTGGAGAAAGATAGGAAAACTGCCAAAATTTAGGGCACACTCCAAACTAACCGCCATTATAGCCACAACATTAAATTTATGTTTGGGGTGTTGGGCGCATGCCCCCAAACCCCGCAGTCTTCTAACCGTAACTGTCGGCGGGAACTCCACTTAAACTTTGGTCGAGTGGTGGGAAAATCCGCTTTAACTCATGGTCAACATAATCATCAAAATTTTATCCACGCCATGTGACAAAAACGTAAATGGTGGAGGAACAGTTGGATTTTTCGGTTAGTGATAAGCCCTTGGGTCAGGGCGACGACCATATGGGGAGGGGCTGGCCGCTTCGCTCCCCCAATGCAATTTAAAACAAAATTTAAATAATGACTGCACCCATTGATAGTTAAGAACTAATATAGCATAGATGGTAAAGCATTGGCGTGCTATGCGGGAGGTCTCGAGGTCAAGCCCTGGCAACCCAAACAAAAATTTTCCACACTGTTCAAGGGCCACGTGGCGGCCTTAGGGCTAGCCACGTGGCACCTTCCCATTGGACCTTCAAATCCGTATTCCAAATGAAACTGTGCCACTTGTCATCCTGTAACTGGCCCGAGAGGAATATTTTTGGGATTATTCCTTGGAATATTCTTTTTTTACTTTCCAAAAACCCAATCAACCCTGGTCAAATGTCAAAAATTAGAGTTTACTGGACTTTTCAAATCGTGATAACTTCTTCATACAGTGTCAGTTTTTTGAATCGTTCATGGTGCCAGAATCAGGAAGACGAGATATATCGAGTCGCTTAGTTTCGAAGTTGTTTCAAACACTTTGAAATTTGAGCTATCACTTAGGTCCTTGATCCAAATCTGATCATGCACGCCCTGTCAAGCAACGCCCATATTGCTTAAACCCTAAGTACAAGCAGAAAGTAAAGGAGGAATTAGAAAATATGGTGGCTGTGGGCATTATTGAGTTGGTCGAACAGTGTAATTGGGTAAGTCCAATGGTGGTTCAGGAGACAAATAGCAAAGGAGAGATAAGGATTTGTGTAGATATGCACAAGTTTAATGATGCCTGTGTGCATGACCCCTTCCCTACTCCATTTTCTGATGAAATCCTGGATAATGTAGGAGGAAAATAAGCTTAGTCATTTATTGATGGATTTTCGGGATATCATCATATCTGAATTGCGCTGGAAGACCGCAACAAGACCACCTTCGCCACTGAGTGGGTTTCTTTCCAATATACTGTCATGCCATTTGGATTGAAAAATGCACCTGCAATCTTCTCGCGTGTGGTAGTGGTTGTGTTTAAGAAATTTATGCATAAGTTCTTGGAGGTATATTTTGATGACTAGACAATGTTTGGATTGGTTAAGAACCATGTGTCGAACTTGTGCATGAAGCTTGACACTTGTAGGAAGCACCAGATTTCGCTCAACTTAAAGAAATGTATATTCTGCGTACCTTT